>SKCR01020213.1:0-36146 GCA_019454045.1 Zanthoxylum bungeanum | reverse complement strand
GTTCTAAAAATGTGAAGCACTACAAAAGGCTAATAGAGGGTTTAGGTGAACACAAAGCAGGTTCATGCACAAACTCTATTATATTTATCCAAATTGTTCCTAAGCTAGGAACAAATGGAGAACCACGTACTCTTTATGCTTTATAGAACTCAAGTATCACATATAAAAATTAAACAAAAGTTGACGACTTGGCTTGGTTTGCTTTTGTTTTTGTTATCTTTTATAATGTTTATTACTCTCTATTTATCATTTTCCTAAAAGAGCATGAGCAGTTTGAAAGCACGAGCTCACCATTTTGGTGCTTACATTCTAACCACTGGCCTCTAGACTCAACCCAGAATATAAAGTACTTTATCATTTCCGCAAATTTTAGAGGCTAGTTATGCTCTAGATGCAATTAAAGAACATGCCCTAAAGCTTATATGTATGTTCTATAAATAGGTCCCCAAAGGGAGTGATTTAGTGGTGTAGGTTTTAGGATCTCGACTTGAAGTTCTGGATTCGAATTTAGAGAGTGCGTTTCTTGTAAAATCTGGAACAGCCAAGGGTTTTACCTACTCCACTTAAGCTCAGAAGAAGTTTGGTGGTGGTTTCTAACGATTCCAGGAAAAAAAAAAGTTCTATAAATAGAATACAATAAGCTAGACATCAAACCAACACTATATAACATGTAAACATGAAATTTAGTGCTTTATTATGGGCAAAAATGTAAACACACTACAAAATATTTAGAGTCTTTGGATTTCAAGAAAAAGATACAAGAAGAAGAAGACATTCAACATAAATTCGAACACACCCAGCACCAAGAACAGATAAAAATAATACGATACACATACGTAGCAACAATCTTGTCCTTGAATCAGTTAAAGTGATACATCTAAAATCTAAAGGAGAGGAAAAAAAGAGCCGGAAAATATCATTAACTTCTCCTGGTAAGGAAATTCCAGGCTACTACATCCACTAACGGTCTGAGTGGTGGTGAATACGAATCTTCTCAAAACTTAAATGCTAGAGAAAGTGATGTCATTGTCATCTAAAATAGTACTATTTTTTTTTTTTTGAATAGTTGAAAATCCAGCCGTCAAATCATCTCTTCCGAACTTAAGCGGAGTAGGTAAAACCCTCGACTATCCTAGACTCTTACAAAAAACGCACTTATTGGATTCGAATCCGGGACCTCAAGATGAGATCTTGAACCCTACACCATCAAACCACACCCTTTGGAGACCAGTACTAATTATTATTTACAGACAATCTACCCAAACAAAAATAGCAAGGGTCCCCAAAGCTGTCGGAGAATGAAATAGACATTGACCAAAGTTTCTGGGACAGAAGCCAACTAAAGATTGTGACTTATAAAGAACTGGTCCCCCTTATTGCATCACCTTTCAGGACAATAAGCAATTCCTAGAGAATCCCACGCATTATAAAGCAATTAGGTTCCAAATATAATGTCTTTATTGCATTAACTTTAATCATAAAGAGAAAACGTAAGTATTTATTTCAGTACATCAAAACAATAACTTCAAGCAATATAATTGCACAAAGTTTTCAATATGAATTTAAGAGAAAAAAAACAAGAATGAGGAGAAAGTAAAATTACAGTGAGTTGTCTAAGTCTCGTTACATGTTGCAAAATTATACCACCCCATACACTGTACAAAAGTTTAATGGCACATGTTGGGTTAAGGAAGTGGTCCGGATCCATAATTATTTTTGACAAATCTCTTTCTACGGGGAGTCAGGGTGACAATTCAAGTGTAAATCCACAGTAGTTGAGAAAATCTAATCGTTGATTCTAATAGCACCTTCTGTTAATAGTCAAAACGCACCACATTAGATCATAATGAGGCACTTGGCTAGAAAAAAAAAACAGTTTTTAACCTCACCTTCGTTTTCTTATAACAGGAGTATCCTCCTATATGTCCCCGACTTGGTGGCGTAGGACTCAGAATCTCACATTGAGGTATTGGGTTCGAATCCAGAGAGTGCATTTTTTTTCGAATCCGAAGATTTTACCTGCTCCGCTTAAGCCAAAAAGAGTATCCTCCCACATGAGATATGATATATTGTTACTGGGACAGGACGAAACCTGAAATGCACTCATCAGTAAAGATTGGTAGTAGAACAACATTCAATTAAATCTTGGTAATTTATCAAAGATCAACACCATTATTGCAGTTACACAAAAGCAACAATCACTGACACGTGATAAGAAAAAAAGAAGCAAAAATCTAGGAGATTATTTCATGAGATCTAATAATACCAATGCTTTGTGATCAACTGGTAGACTCCTCTGCATATGCTAGAGAATTGATGACAGTAGGTTTCTTGATTGCGCAAAGACACACAAGTGGTAGACTCCTCTGCATATTGAAATGGGCGTGGAAAGGCCACTGACTGAACTCAGTAAAATCAAGTACCACACACACAGGCATGTACTTTGTGATCAACTGTGTGAGAGCCAGTTGACAGTTGACTAAGGGAAACATGAGGCACCCAAACTGACATCAAGGTTCCACTTTTCTTTTGAGGAAACGTGATTTCAGTTAGATGGAAGGGGAGGAAACCTTAAGAGAGTGGAGAATGATGGCAATTCCAGGGATTGCCCTCTCTATATCAAGGACTCCTTTCTGAACCAAAATGAGAGGCAATCAGCAAAAGCATAATCTGGGAAACCAAAAAAAAATTATGTACTTTGCTCTTCTGTTCACCATTTATTCACATGTAACATGGAATTCCAGAGAAAAATCACAGATTGTTTAACCTATGTTTCTTGTAAATATAAGTTCTAATGCTTGAACCCAGTAAAGTTTTATACAAACATTAAACACATAATTCATGAGCGGTGACATTTACATTTAGAGAAGTAATACACATACTTACATTTTTATCGAAAATAAATACACTCCTTTAACTGTAACTACAGTGATCGCTATATATTGATTACTGTAGCTACAATAAGAGCGATGTAGTTATTTTCGGTAAAAAAGTAAGTATGTCTATCATTTTTGTTACATTTAACATGAAACTAAAAGACTTGACTAAAGTAAATTAGAAAAAGAACCATACTGAAAGAAAGTTTCTTTCCAAATTAAGCTCCAATGCCCAACTTTTAGCAGCCATAAAACACATATGCTAACTATAATTTCAATTCTTATGCTATTATTCAAGGCCATGTAGGTTTTCGCAGCAACCAGGATATGTCTAATTTCCTAAAAATCTTGTAAGCCTTGAAACAAGAGCTTATCTTTTGGAGATATGAAAGTTGAAACTCATATCTTTTCTCCAATCAGTTGAATGACAGAATTTGATCTCAAAGATTCTCTCCAGAGTCTCCATGCTGCAAAGATCTCCATTTATACATGAAAATCTTGATTCAAATTCACCAAAATATAATCCATTTAATCTGCTAATAATTTTAATCATAAAAAAATGATTAAATATTTCTAATTTAAAATGCCTACAATATGCAATTCTCTATCTCTTAAACAAATTCATAATTGAGCTCAACAAGCTTAATATGTACATTTAATTTTCCTAATTTTCTGAGTAGCTAAAAGTTGGGCATTGAAATTCAAATACAAAAGACAGATTTAGAGACGTTAACTTCAAAAACGACATCGTTTTTAAAAAAGAGAGAATGTACGACCGCCAGCTTTGCATAGTTCCTTTGTTTTTACATTAATATAAGTAAGTTCATATTTATTGTATTTGTTTCAAATAGGTCCATCATTAATATTTTTACAAGCTTCTCCTTCATGTTTTGAAGTGACCATGGACACTCTTTTCTTCAAAATTATTTTGTAGAAGTAGATATGTTTATTTAAATGTTAGTGGCAAATTCGGCCTGTTTTACAAACGGTATCATCATAGAGTTTTCGATAAAATTTTAATTAAGAACATCAATAGATTTATGGTACGATTTGACAGAAAATATTGATTGACAATATAAGTTAGTTTATAAATATTATTGTAAGAATATAAATTAGTTTATAAGTTCACCAAATTTTATATTAAACAATACAATTAATAGTATAATATTTAAAAAAGAATAGACTAACATTCTTAAAATTGAATCTCAACGAAACTAACTCTATCCCAAATAATATCACGTAACAATATATTAGAAATATCGTCCACTAAATTAATTAATAATCAATTTCTAATTCAACCTTCTCATATTTTAAATAGAATTTAAACCTACATAACTCTGATCAATTACATCAAAATCCTGTAATTCACATCACCTTAGCTCAATTGCTCAGCACCAACCCAAATTTTATTATCGGCGGAATCAAAACTAGTTCAATTGCTCCGTTTTGATTCGCAACATTCATAATAAAACTAATTCAATTAAATTATAATGAGTTTTGAAGATTTTGGAGCAATTGGATAAATATTTGAAAGACTTTGCACGAAGATATCAGAAGCTCGTCGTTAGTGTCATTTTCGTACTCGAGTTCGAACGAAATTGGGCAAGGGATTTTCGTGCGTAGTGCGTTCTTCAGGATATTCGAACGAAAACTTCAAGAGAGCTTGCATTCATTGTGTGTTCGTCAAGACGTTCGAACGAATTTGCAGAACAGCTCACGTGCTTCTCATGTTCTTTAGGCGTTCGAATGTCCGTGCACAACAGGGTTATTTTGGACGCGTTTTTGAAGCCTATTTACTACAAAGAAAACCCTATCTATTCCCCACCTATTTAAATAAAGCCTCAGCCACTTTACCTGATGTTGGAAACATATTATTCAGAGCTACAATATCTTTTATTTTCAACCTTCTTGAGATTTCACCTTGAAAACTTATTTGATCCATTGTCTTCTTTCTTTTGGTGAGATTATTCTTTGATAAACCATCAACATAAAATACAACTTTAACTCAATACCCTAAGCCTTCAGAGTTCTAAGGAGAAGATTGGTAGTCGGAGCTCCGGCGTTGCGAGTTCGCAAGGTTGATTCACTTAGAGACTTTAGAGGTTTTGAAGAATGTTGTTTGGTGCAGACTCGAGGAGTTCTTCGAGTTATTACAATCTAGAGGTATTTGAGTTGGAAAAGTTGTTGTTTAAAGTCTTATACCATCACTGTAAGTTTTCACTATTATAGTGGATTTGGCTAGAAGCCTATATACCCGAAGTGGTTTTTCTCTATCAAGAGTTATTCAAATCGTCAACAAAATCTATATGTTGATTGTTTTACTTTCGGCTCTTTAATTATTGCTTTTATTCGGTATGTGGAAATTGCTTAGACTTAAGGGTGCTTTGACTTAAACATAGAAACTTTACCCTATACTTGTCTTAGATATAACTGGTTTATAATTTCGCATACCTTAAGTCAATTACGAATTTTCAATTGTCTCATTCCTTGACCCGTAAACTATGGATAGAAGTCAACCCTTAAAATATCAATCTTTCTTTGATAGGACTGAGTACCCTCATTGGAAGGTTCGTATGAGAGTGTTCTTTAAATCCTTAAATGAGAGGGTGCAGATGTCAGTAGAGTATGGGTGGAAACCTCTCGTGGTCATGGTTAATAAGGTTACTTCCTTTAAAGATAAACTTATTTGGACCAAAGAGGAGTTTGAAGGAGCAATAGGAACAACAAATCCATTAATGTTATTCATGGTGTTGTTTGCTCAGCTGAGTTTAAGAGAATCTCTATGTGTGAGATTGCCAATGATGCATGGGATATTCTTGAGATTGTTCATGAGATGACATTGTCTGCTAAGAACGTAGGCTCTAAAAGCTTGCTACTAGGTTTGAAACAGATATGATGAAAAAGGATGAAACCTTTGACAAGTTTTACTCTGAGATTAACGATATAGTTAATTTTAGCTTTAACCTATGTGAGACTATTCCTACGAAAAAGATAGTTAGGAAAATCCTTAGAACTATACTTGAAATATTTTTGCCTAAAATCAATGCCATTGAAGAGAGCAACGATTTAGATTACCTAAAACTATAGGACCTCGTAGTAAAAATTCAGGTGTATGAGAGAAAACTTCATGGTTATAGAAAGCCTAAGAACATAGCGATGAAAACAAGGAATGAAGATACATTTGGTTCATCTAATGGTGATGATGATGATTCTCTCACATATGCTGATATGGTCATATTTGTGAACAAGTTCAAGAAGTTTCTTAAGTTGAATGAAAGTGATTGTGGCTCTGATAGGAGTAGGGATGAGAAACCTAGAGAGAGTAGTCGTCGTATAAGAGAGTCTAGAGAATAAAATGATAGCAAACCTCAAGCTATTCGATGCCATGATTGTGAAGGTTTTGGAATATAAGATTTGAGTGTCCCACATACCTAAAGTCCAAAGGCAAGAAAGTTAAACAGTCTCCCATGGTGATTCAGAAGGCGGTTATACCTCTGATGAGTCTTCTAAGAATAAGCGTAATTACATTGTATTTTCTTCCCGTGTGTTGGGATAGATAGAGGCTAATGATAGTGATATGGATGCCCATTCAAAATCCTCTCATGATGAGAATAATGAGGATAATCTTCAGATAGCTTATATTGAATTGTATAATGAGAGTTTAGTAATCAAAAAGACGTGTGTTGAAGTCAATAAGAAACTGAAAGAAAGTGAAATATAAAAGAATGAAGTTCAATTTAAGTTTGAGCCTTACTGTGGTTGATGATCTCAAAAAGACATATGATAATACATTATGATGAGAATATTACAATTATTACTGATAAAAAAAGAAATCTAAAAACGACACGAGTTATCATTGATCAAAAAAAAATTTCACAGATAATATCAAGTAACAATATATTGAAAATATCGTCCTCTAAATTAATTAATAATGAAAGAATATTTTGTAATTCAACCTTCACATATTTTAAATAGAATTTAAACCTACACGACTCTAATCAATCACATCAAAATCCTGTAATTCACATCACCTGAGCTCAATTGCTCAGCACCAAGCCCAAATTTTATTATCGGCGGAATCAAAACTAGTTCAATTGCTCCATTTTAATTACTTCCGTAATAAAACAAATTCAATTAAATTGTAACGAGTCTTGAATATCTCGAAATAATTAGATAAGTATTTGAAAGGATTTGCATGAAAATATCAGAAACTCATCGTTAATGTTATGTTCATACTCGAGTTGAAACGAAATTGGGCAGAGACTTCTTATGCGTAGTGCGTTCTTCAAGACGTTCGAACGAAAGCTTTCAGAGAGCTCGCGTTCGTTGTGCGTTCATCCTTCATGTCTCGACAATCACCATGTGTGGCAAAGCTTTTTGCACCCATCTGATACACTTCTCCCAAACCAGCCCTTATCAGTTTCTTTTGAGCTAACTTGTCCAAAATCTACTCAACATGACAGCTACTACTTAACTCAAAATGCTGCAACAGCCCACTTCATTGAGCCTTGCATTGACATTTAACTTGCCTGAAGCTTATGATGCTGCTTCACCTAAGGCTTATGCAAACAAATCCTACTGGTCTGGACCTGTCATTGATGAAGATGGAAGCTAATGTAGATACATCAACCAATAAATCATTCGTGACGCGTGTTAAAATATTAAAAAACAACCTAAAAAATAGATATTAAATCATACATGTCATTTACTAATTTGTTAGTGATACCACATCATCCATTACTCCGTTATACCAAAGAATTACTCCACCCAGATAGCCAATTTGCAGATACATCAACGATTTTTTTTTTTTTTTCCTTTTTGGATGATGTAATTTTAACCTTGATATGTCGCTATAGGTATAATAATATCATTCTTTTTTTATTTTTCTGTTTTTTCTCTACATTGATAACATGAAATGGTTTCTTCTAATGTGGTTGAAATGGACTTCACAAACAACATAATCCATCACATATTGATTTATAACGCGGGAGAAATTGATTTTATTGCAAAATGTATTGCAAAAAAATAAATAAATAAATAAATATAACTAAGCATAGATGATGAGCTAAAGACAATAAAATGTAGCCATTATTTTAAAAAGCTTACCATAAACCAACACTCTGTAGATGTGAGGATGGCATCCAAGAGAGAGTACAAGATTGCTCCTTCCGGAATGGTGAGAAGAAAAACAAACATTGAAGCATTAATTTCATAAAGAAAAAAAGGTGTGAGCCTATTATCATAATTAACCAAAAAAATTGAAGTATTACCATTTAGTTTCTGAACCTTTGTTGCAATTTTGCAATACTCACGGCTGCGGTCACATAGAGCCAATCTTGGATGCCAGTTAGAAAA
The DNA here is from genome assembly GCA_019454045.1 of Zanthoxylum bungeanum. Taxonomy (NCBI): domain Eukaryota; kingdom Viridiplantae; phylum Streptophyta; class Magnoliopsida; order Sapindales; family Rutaceae; genus Zanthoxylum; species Zanthoxylum bungeanum. The sequence continues at coordinate 27,915 of SKCR01020213.1, read as the reverse complement.
CCAAAATAACCATGTCTCCATGGCCTATTCAGAATTAAGTGCCATAGACTCCGCAAAATCCAACAAAGAAACCGAGAATCAAACTGATGTAGAATCCTAGAGCCTCGTCATCTTCTGGAGTGTCTCTATCTTCGGTATTGGATGGATTTGGAGCTGTCTCTTCATCCGAACAATTTGAAAGTGGGAGACCGCAAAGTTCAAGATTTCCAGCATACTGTGAGGAATTGAAGCTCTGAAGTTGTGTGCTTGTTGGAATTTTACCGGACAAGTTGTTGTATGACAAGTCCATGACACCAAGACGATTTAACTGGGAAAGGCTCGAGGGAATGCGACCAAAAAGATGGTTTTCGGACAAATCGAGGAAATCCAATGATTTTAATCGACCAATATTTGGAGAGATTTGTCCAGTTAAATGGTTTCTTGAAAGGTTTAAGCCAATCAACCCCACAAGATCCATAATCTCTTCAGGAATAACTCCATCTAATATGTTATTTGAAAGATCAAGGCTCTTCACAAGTCCTAGTGTAGTTTTGTACATGTAATTATTTCCTTTCCATGTCAACTCTACATTGTTATCATAGCTATATTCCACGGTTTCCATACTACTTACCATACAAAACTCGCCATAGGTAATGGCGAGATTGGAACTTTTTTCTTGGGTCATGACAGTAAAATTATTGAAACACTTTGGTATGATTCCTGATATATTGTTTAAAGAAAGATCCAAGACCTGAATGGATGAAAGAAGACATAACTGAAAAGGTATGTTTCCGTGGAATTTATTGGATTTTAGTCTAAGAACAATCAAATTTGGAAGCCACTCCCCTATCCATGTCGGTATCTCTCCATGTAATACATTGTTCCCAAGATCCAGAACTCTCAGTTTTGAGCAATTCTTCAAAGAAGATGGCAATTCTCCAATTAACCTGTTATTGTGTAGACTCAATGTTTCCATATTTTGTAGGAGCCTATCGAGTCTGGAATATTTCCAGAGAAACTATTATTTGCCAAATTAACAATGCCAAGTTTATCAAATTCATCCAACAATCTGGAAGCCTTCCAGATAGCAGGTTATTTGAGATATCAAGAACCATCAATTGGTGGCCATTGATAGAGCATAAGGAGGAAATTGACCCTGAAAACTTATTGTTGGAGAGATTTAAGACTGAAGCATTTGGAGGAAGTGATGGATTGGACCATCAAAATTGTTTGAACTGATATCTAAACAATTACAATGAGGACCTAACCTCAAAGACAAATCCGGAAGTTTACCATTGAGCTGGTTGGTTGAGAGACTTAAATAAGAAAGTTTACTGGTTAATTCCAAAACCAATCAGGGAGAGTACCTGAGATTCCAGCATTGGAGATATTAAAGCCAACGAGTTAGCAATGAATTCCTGCAAGTTGGAGAGATTAAAAAAAAATGATTTAGAAATCACATTCACACCTTTCAATGAATTCTCTGAAAGTATCAGAATCTCGAGCTTGTTCATGTGGTGGAGGCTTTCATTTATAAACCCATTTAAACGATTATCTTTGAGATTTAAATAGCTCAATGATGAAAATTCTCCAAGATCAGGTATTGGCCCTGTAATGTCATTGGATGATAAAGCCAGCCACTCCAGTGAACTCTTCATGCATCCACTAGAAAGATTTTGAATGAAGTGAAAGAGCTGTCCGCTGAGTTTATTTCCAGACAAGTCTAATCTATTTAAGCTACACATGTTTCCAAAGAATTTTGGAATTCCACCTTCAAGTTCATTATAATCGAGAGATAGATTTGTAAGAGAAACCATGTACTGTTCAAAATCCTCTGGAATTGAACCTTGTAATTGGTTTTCACCAAGGTCAAGTTCAACAATATTCTTACCAAGGTTGAAAAGCCATGGGTATGTTAATGAGGAAGTGAGATTGTTACCTCTCAGATTAAGGGACTCAATAGACGTAGTATAACTAAAATTGAACTGGGAAATAAACAAAGAAGGATTTATTAGCGGAAGAACACACGAGGTTAGGTTTAATACTTTTAGGGAATGAAGCTTGCCAACCACTAGAAACCAATCACTAGATTTAGAGAGATCGTTGCCTTCCAGGTCAAGGTAGGTTAAAGAAGAAAGATGAGAAAGCCAATCAAGGCTTCCAACACTAAATAAATTATAGTTCCAATGTAGGTCAAGATATTGCAATCTTGAAAGGTTACCAAGCTGAGGAGGAATTGGTCCTTCAAACTCAGAAGAAGTGAATCTGAGGTAACTCAATTTACTGAGGGAACCAATGAACTCAGGAATTGGATTTCCGCTGAAATTATTGTAACTAAGATCCAAATGTCTTAATTCATGCAATTTAAGCAAAGCAGGACTGATTGTACCTTGCAAACTCGAGAATTGAAGATCAAGAACAAGTACATGACCTGTTGTGTTGCTACAGAGGACACCTCTCCAGAAACAACAATCTCTTCTCTCATCTTCTCCTCCCCAGGAAGAAAGGACGCCATTCATCCACCAGGCTTTGTTTGAAAGTGAGGAGCGCTTCCCTCTCCTCATCAATGCACTTTATTATTATACTACTGGTAGAATCAGCAACTACTATTGGCTCCAATTCAAACCAAATCACACAATACAAAGTATATTGAAGGAGAATGAACCAATTGGATGGCATAATTCTTGTATTAATAATCAGAAGCTTTGTGTATATATTTGAGGTGAAGATATCTAAAACCCTGGAATCAATGCCATTTATACTATGCATAACCATCACCACAGCAAGTCTTCCGTTTACTGGCAATTGACTTTTTATTCTTTTTATATTTTATTTTATTTATTTCAACTCATGATGCTTGAATTCAAACGAGTCTCCAAAACGTGTTTGAGTTTGAAGTTTCTGTCTTTACTGTTTATTTTGAGAGAAAATTATACAGGAAAATAATGAAATTTTCAACAAATATACAACAAACACAACTCTCTTACTAAAAATATGGTGAATTGGGTAATGGCCTGAATATGAGGAAATAAAATTTCTTGTTGATTTTACACTATTAAGCTAGTTGCTTTACCAATTAAGCTTATTAATCAATTTCTCAATATCAAGATATGTTAAATAATACAGAAAGATAATATGAAGCTTACGGTAAAATAAAGAGATAGAATTAGAGAAATTGACACCAGTGATTTACAGTGGTTCGGCCAACAATGTCTACGTCCACTCCCCCAAGCCGCGCTTGAAGATTTTCACTAAATTGAATCTATAACTTACACCAAATTTTCTGTGACTTACCCGCAACTAAGAGTTTTGTTCCCTAGGTGCACTTCAAACATTTACATAAGAGTTTTTTCAATGGCTCACTTTTAAACTCTCACTATAAATTTTTTTCCTAGGCTCACTCACAACCTTTACACAATACCCTTTTGAGTATACCGACTCAACAAGAGCCTTCCCAACCACAAGTGTTTGAATAATGAAGATTAAGTACAACTTGGGCACTCACAAAGATAATAAAGATTTAGTGCCCAAGAAATTTAAGCTCATTACAAATTATAATGAAGGTGTAGTGTGTGAGTTTGAGTATGAGAGTGTATGAATATGAAGGTTTTTATAAACTCTCTGTTTTCACCTTATAAGAAATTGTATGAAGGTTTTAGAGCTTTGTAAAAATAAATTTGGGCTCAATATATAGTGAAATAGAAAACTGCCCCAACTATTCTGTTTGAGACCGGTGTGTCGGTCTCAGAGGCTGGTATACCGGTATGCCAAAATATAACGGCTATATTACTGTTGAAGATTTAAGCTCAATAATAGATTACTGACTGGCATGGATCATGTCGGTTTCTGAGAGCATGCAAGATACGAAGGTTGACCAGTATGAATATTGATATGCTCTAGACCGATTCCAGTAACTGTGCAAACCCCAGAGTGACCGATATGGGTGATCAGTATGGAGTAGCCTGTTTCCAGAGGCGATTTAATACTGCTCAGAACAGAGCAGAGACACCGATATGCCGGTGTGGGGGATCGGTATGTCGGTCTCAGTGCCAAAATGCAGGATTTGAAAGTTAAAATCCTTTTGCACATGACCATAATGCATCTATATGAATATGCATTTGTCCTATGAGTTTAGAGACTTAAATTAACAACACACTTTACAAAAAGAGCATTAAGCTAAGACCATAAAAGATTTTATTCATTTGTCGTTTGAGTCTTCACATCCATTACCCTTCATCACCAATGTGCTTCGACATCTTTTTGTAATGTCCACTAATGCGCATCGAAGTCTTCTAGTATTGCATCATCAAAATCCATATTTGAGAATATGTCGCTAATAATCTCCCCATTTTTTATGATGACAACCTTTAAAACTTATGAAACTTTGAAAATCCAAAATTATTGACGATTTTGCTCCCTCTTAATGTGTGATTGTCTTCAATATAGTGTTGGATAATTATGACACATAGCATCACTATTTGTAAAATACATGATGTTTTTGTACAAATTAACTATGTGACAAAGGAAATTAATCTTTTATCTTTTTGTAATTGGATTACTTGGATATATAAATGATAAAAGTCTATATGGTTAAACCAGATTAATAAGATATGAGACAATATTAATCTACGAACAGTTTAATCATTAAATATCCATAGTCATAGTATTATCGAGACTGGACATCGATAATGCAGAATAGACTAGTATTACACATAGTTCTCATATATTTAAGTATTGAATACTTATGCAAGTGTGATAGGAGTTTCCGTTAGCCGTTGGACCGGGAAAAGCTTCGCTCTGGATAGACCCCTCAGAGTCCTATTGGTATTATGACTATGTGTCTATGGAAGTCTGAATCAGGGTAGGTGTATTTGATCTTAACCTGAGACTTACATCGCTAGTACTTGCGACAATCAATATACTTTGGTTTTGGTCGTCCGGAGCTTTAACAGGTTCTGTCTACACCTCTTCTGGGTTTACTGAGAATCGTAGTGTATTGGGTGTGATGTCAAGATGAGAGTATCACTTCAGTCATATGGAGATGATGATCACGCAGGATACAGAACTAGTACTCTTAAAAGCTGCAGCTATCGGGATAGTATGACTAGGTTATGATTATCCGATTACAGAGACTAGTTGCTAGTGATCTGATATATGCTTCGTACGAGGCAGACACAATTTCAGCCATATGCCTAACATGTGACATCCGATACTGGATCGTATTACGCAATACATTGTATACTACGCCTGATACAGATTATATATTATTCGTTGAATATTTATGGAGAATTGGGTAGGCACGGTGTTTTGCTAGAAGCCAACCATGTCTTGTAAATCGGTAAGAACGTGGTACGGGGTACGCACGTGTTCAGATAGTCTGATGACCGTATTTACTGCCAACATATCCAAGGATCTCTTGGGTCGCTTCCCAAAGATTCACCAATGATATTTGACTCGAACAGAATTAATCTGTGATTAATTATAAGAGAGAAAATTAATCTGGGATTAATTACGGCAAAAATTTATCTGGGATTAAATTCTTCTAGAATAGAGAACGCGATTAATTTGGAATTAATCGGTTAAATAATATATCGGATATATTAATTGAAATTGGATTTCAATGCGGAATTAAAATTGGATTTTAATTCGGGCGAACGAATTAATTTGGAATTAATTCGTAAGCGACTTTCGTAATAATTTTGCTAGGCATTATTATTTAATTAAATTTAATTAATTACGTCGCGACGGAAAATTCGTTTAATCAGATTAAACGAAATCGGGCCCAAGTCAAGTTGTGTGAGCCAACTAAATTTTGAATTTAAAGTGGTGTGACTCACTTTACTTACATCAATATTTTGACATGTGATGGAAGTGGTTGAGCTCATTTAATGCAAATCTTTAATACACCAACTTGACAAGTTTTTGAAACTAATTTGTTTTTGGAAAACAAAAACTATTCACCATCTTCTCCACTATCTCTCATTGCCGAATTCTCTAACCTTGGAGGTGGAAAATTTTGCTTCACTTTTGATCAAAGCTAGCACTTTGGGAGTCAATCAAGGAGATAGAGAAACTCACCCAAGAGTTTTGAACTCAAATTCAAAGCTTGGAGCTTCTACATCCAAAGAGTTTTTTGAAAATTCTCATCCGATCAATGTAAGTTATTTCGCAAACTTTACTTGATAAATTCACACACAAATCATTGTTTAGAGACCTTGGGCATGTGTAGGACACTAACATATAGCTCTATAAAAACTTAGACAAATACATCAGTACAACTTTACTCCCTCTTAATACAAGCGGAACAGGTAAAACCTCCGGCAGTCCCAGATTTTTACAAAATACACACTCCCTGAATTCGAATCCAAGACCTGAATATCAGATCCCGATCCCTACACCACTAAACAAAATCCCTTGGACATGAAAAGACTATACATTATTTAGAAAGCTTCAGCCCCTAAAATAACTACTCTGTCAAACAAAGACAGAATCCCATCTGATAGAGAACATAAAAGCTCCTGCCAGAAATAGTGAAAAAAATAAAATGTCAAGGCATTAGTTCGACTCACTGATTAAAGAAAATATGAAGGAAAATCATGGGAGGAATAAGGAGTTAATTACCAAGTTAATTGATGAACCTTCGTTTCAGTTTGGCAAAATTCACCATTGCTGTCACATAGACCCAATCATCTATACGAGTAATGAAGTTGAAGTAGCCATGTCTCCATGAACGTTTCACCAATAAAGTGCCACAAACTCCCCAGAATCCAACAAATAAACCAAGGATGAAACTCACGTAAAATCCCAGAGTTATAAACTGATCCTCCTCTTCCGGAATGTTTCCATCATCTTCACCTGGACCTGGAGCTGAGTCTTCATCCGGACACTTGTTTCGAAGTGGGCGGCCGCAAAGTTCAGGATTTCCGGCATACACTGAGGCATTGAAGCTCTGAAGTTGAGTGCCTACTGGAATTTTGCCTGAGAAGTTGTTGAATGACAAGTCCATGACACTAAGACGACTCAACTGAGAAAGGCTTGAAGGAATGCCACCAAAAAACTGATTTCTAGACAAATCGAGGAAATCCAATGATTTTAACTGACCAATCTTTGGAGTGATCTGTCCAGTTAAATTGTTTCTTGAAAGATTCAAGGCAATCAATCCAACAAGATCCATAATCTCTTTTGGAACTTCTCCACCTAACTTATTACTTGAAAGATCAATGATCTTTACAAGTCCAAGAATATTTTGGTACTCATATTGACTTCCTTTCCATGTCAACACCGCTTTGTCAAAGTAGCTTCGCAGTAACTGCATGCTTGCAATGCCAAGAATGTTGTAATAGTTGGAGATAATAGAGAGGTTGGAACTTTTGTCTTGAGTCATGGCAGTAAAATTCCGGAAACATTTTGGAATGATTCCTGAAAAACTGTTTAAAGAAAGATCCAAGATTTGAATGTATGCTAGATGACACAACTGCGAAGGTATATTTCCATGGAATTTGTTTGATTTCAGACTAAGAACAACCAATTTCGGAAGGCTTTCTCCTAACCATGCCGGTATCTCTCCTGATAGTCCATTATTCCCAAGATCCATAAGCATCAGTTGTGAGAAATGCATTGAAAATGAAAGCAATTCCCCAGTTAAGTTATTGTTAGATAGACTTAACGATTGGATATTTTGTAGGAAGCCCATTGAGTTTGGTATTTTACCAAAAAAGCTATTGTTGGCCAAATTAAGAATGGCTAGACTTTCAAATTGCATCCAACAATCTGGAAGGCTTCCTGATAATGAGTTATCTGAAAGATCAAGATACGTCAATTTGTGGCCACTTATAGAACATAACAAGGAAATGGATCCTGAAAAGTTATTTTTAGACAGATTTATGGATGACAAATTCGAAGGAAGCAACGGTATAGGACCCTCAAAGTGGTTTGAACTGATATCAATACCAGGACCATTAAAATCAAATCTCAGAGACAAATCAGGAAGTTTACCCTTCAATTGATTGTTAGAGAGATTTAAATAAAACATTTGATGGGTTAGATTCCAAAACCAATCGGGGACAGTATCCGAGATTCCGGCATTAGAGATATCAATCATTATTATAGTTTGATTCTGAGTTCGAAGCCATCCTGGAAATCGAGGCCCCATCTTGCAAGAGCCCAGAGATATATCATTCAGTTGAAAAGGTGGGATCCAATCATGGCTAAATTCCAGTGTGAGTGAGTTACCTGCTAACTCCAATGCTGTTAACCTGGAAAGATTTGAAAACAAAGCTTCGGAGACGACACCTCTGAGTGAATTTCCGTTGAGTTGCAACAGCTGAAGCTTTAACAATTGGCCAATGCTTTTGCTTGAAATCCCGGTTAAACCATTCTCTCCAAGATTCAACCGTGTCAAAGATGAAAATCCTCCGAGATCAGGTATTGTCCCTGTGATTTCATTGGAATCTAAATACAGCCACTCCAGTGAGTTCTTTGTGTAGCCAGAAGACAAATTTTGAATGAACTCAGAGAACTGTCCTCTGAGTTCATTGTACGACAAGCTTAACATTTGTAAACTGGACATGTTTCCAAGAAATTTCGGAATCTCTCTAAATTGATTTGAAGAGAATTGGAGACCTCTGAGAGAAGACATACGTCCAAAATCTCCAGGAATCGAACCTTGTAGTTGGTTAGAATCAAGGTTTATAATTTGAACAAGATTACTGCTAACATTGAACAGCCAAGGGTAAACTGAATTAGTCAGATTGTTTTCGGAGACACCAATAACCTCAAGAGATTTACTAGAATTCAGATAAAAAAGAGATGAAGGAATGATAGGTGGAAGATCACAATTGTCTAGATACAATGTTGTGAGGGAATGAAGATTGGAAACTACTTGAACCCAGTTGCGGAATTTACTAAGGTTGCTGCCAGTCAAGGAAAGAGCTATCAAAGAAGAAAGACGAGAAAGCCATTCAAGATTGTCATCACTAAACAAGTTATTAGATCCGAGGTCAAGAACTTGCAACCTTGAAAGGTTTCCAAGCTGAGATGGAATTGGTCCAGCAAAGTCAGCATGATAAAGACTGAGGTAATTCAATTTGCTGAGGGAACCAATGAACTCAGGAATTGGACTTCCACTAAAATTATTCCTTCTGAGGTCCAAATAAGTTAAATGTTTCAATTCAACCAAAGAAGGGCTTAATGTACCTCTCAAAGCCACCCCTGGAAGCACAGACAATGCTTGAAGATCAAGCGCGTAAACATGGCCTGTTTCATTGTTACAGTAGACTCGTCTCCATTTACAGCAATCCCTTTTATCATAATCTCGCCCCCAGGAAGACAAAATGCCAGATTCATCCACAAGGCCTTGTTTGAAAGCGAGCAGCGCCTCTCTCTCTTCATCCAAGCACCTTATTATGTTGTTAGAATCTGCAACTCTTGCTTCCAGTTGAATCAGAATCACATAAAACCAAGATAGATATTGAAGCATAAGGAACCATTTGGATGACATTATTGCAATATTAATGATAAGCTTTTGAAGATATCTAAAACACAAGAATCCATGCCAATTTTATACCTGCATAATCTGCATTATTGAAATGTATTAACTAATCAAAACATATATAATATTAATCAACCGCGTAATAATATTCAATTACAATGAATATCTTTTTCAACAAGAAAGTCTTCATTCAGGTCGATAGTCTTCTTTAAGTTGAATATTTTAAACCAATCCTTCAGCTTTTACTTATTTTTTCCAAGTAGAAATGAATTAATTAATCAACACATATCAGTTTTAGCGTTCGAGTATCTTTGGCAGGTGAAATGCAGATGTAGGGGTGGTAAAACGAATTAAAGAATCAAATTTGTATCGAATCCTAAACGAATCGTGATCGGAACTAGAATTTGGTGGGTTGCGTATGAACTGCTGATATGCGGAAAATATATCAATATTTACTGCCCTTTTTACTTAATATTTTGTATAATTTCTTGAGTTTTGTGAATAGTTTGGTGTGTTTTGTGTTATTTTGTAGAAAAATAAGATTTCAAGACTTAACGGAACAAATCAGGGCTAAAACGGCGGAAAACAGATAAAATGGCAAAAATGGAATTTCACCCGTCGCGACACGCCACAGTTACTATTGTTAGGGTTGGTGCTCTGAGCGCCTATTTTATTATGTATTTCCTTGTAAATACTAATGTAACATTTTATTATGAATAAAATTAACAGTTTCTATAACATCTTCTTTAATATGGTAAAGATGTAATAGACTTTACAATGATAAGTTATGATACCGTTGCAAAAGCGTCACAACTGACATTGAGTCATATCATGGCGTTGTCTTTCTTAAACAGTTCCCGGTCAAGGTTTACACTACTTCGTCAGTAAAGTAAACCCGTTGAGACGGGTACATGCCGTATATAGGAATCTTGGATTCCGATGGTTTCTCAATGAACCATGAGTCTTTGAGACTCGTATAGACGTGTATGTGTTTATAGCGGATAAACATTGAACGACTCACTGAAAATTCTTAATGGACGGTACACCAACGTCAATAAGAATCTTCTCAGGTTGATGAACATGGCCTGTTTCATTGTTACAGTAGACTCGTCTCCATTTACAGCAATCCCTTTTATCATAATCTCGTCCCCAGGAAGATAAAATGCCAGATTCATCCACAAGGCCTTGTTTGAAAGCGAGCAGTGCCACTCTCTCTTCATCCAAGCACCTTATTATGTTGTTAGAATCTGCAACTCTTGCTTCCAGTTGAATCAGAATCACATAAAACCAAGATAGATATTGAAGCATAAGGAACCATTTGGATGACATTATTCCAATATTAATGATAAGCTTTTGAAGATATCTAAAACACAAGAATCCATGCCAATTTTATACCTGCATAACCTGCATTATTGAAATGTATTAACTAATCAAAACATATATAATATAATCAAGCGCGTAATAATATTCAATTACAATGAATATCTTTTTCAACAAGAAAATCTTCATTCAGGTCGATAGTCTTCTTTAAATTGAATATTTTAGACTAATCCTTCAGCTTTTACTTATTTTTTCCAAGTAGAAATGAATTAATTAATCAGAACATATCAGTTTTAGCGTACAGGTGACATGCAGATGTAGGGGTGGTAAAACAAATTAAAGAATCAAATTTGTATCGAATCCGAAACGAATTGTGGTCGGAACTAGAATTTGGTGGGTTGAGTTGTTAGTGTTGGCGACTTGGTCACATAAATGGATTTTGATAATGTCAACACGAAAGACGTCTTCGACGTGCAAACACGAAGCAATACAAAAAGTGTCGAAGCATATAGGGTGAAGAGCGAGAATGTGAAAACGTGCTGCAAATCAAAGATATATTGCGAAGTCTTAGCTTAGGATTTAATTTGTAATGTGAATTGTAATATTCAAGTACCTAAGCTCATAGGATCATGCGCATTCACTTAAATGCATTAGGTTCATGTACAAAATGCATTAAAACCTTCAAATCTGCATTTTTGTACTGAGACCGGCATACCGGTCCCATACCGGTGAGATGCTCTGTTATGCAGACTCACTGGAACCGGCATGGACCTTACCGGTCCTCTTACCAGTCACCAAACCGGTGGACCTATGGATTGCATGGCTACTGGAACCGGCATACTCTAAACCGGTTTCCATACCGGTCTCATAACGGTAAGCCAACGACTAGTTCCTATACTGAAACCAGCATGACCTAAACCGGTCTTGATACCGGCGAGCAATCCGGCATACCGGTGACCATACCGGTCAAGCTCTTCATTGTGCATACTCTCTGGTACCGGCACATACCAAACCGGTCACCATACCGGTGTCCATACCGGTCTAACGGCTGGATTCTCCCAACGGCTATGTTACCGTTGGAGATCGGCATACCGGTCAAGCAGAGACCGGAATACCGGTCTCAGCTGTGTTCTTTGGGGTTGTTTTTCATTTTCTATATAAATGAACCACAACTCATTTGCCTTGGTTAGAGACATCAATTGCACATCTTCATACATTCTATAAGGCAAATACAAGATTTTCATAAACCTTCTTTATCTCAAACACTCTAAAGCTCACACATTCACCCTCATACATTTAGTGAGCTTAGAACACTTGGGTTTGCAACTCACACAATATTCTTATTATTTATGAGTGCCCAAGTGTGTTTCAAACCTTCTTAAACAAAAACACTTGTGGTTATGAAATCCCATTAGTTTGGATAGTTGTAAAGGTTTGTGAGTGAGCCTACGAACAAAACTCAAAATTGTAAAAGGTTCGGATTGCGCCTTTGCGAAAAACTCTTGGTCGCGAGTGAACCACGGAAATCGATTCTAGTGGAAATCTTCAAGCGAGGCTTGGGGTAGTGGACGTAGGCACGGTTGGCCCAACCACTATAAATCTTGGTGTCGTATTTCTCTTTCCCTATACTTTTACTATTTGCAAGTTTATTTACATTTACATTTATTGATTAGAAAACTTGCATATAGGTTATTAATTGGAATAGAGAAAATTATCTTAAGTCCTCATTTGGTAATAAGAGCTAAAAATCGGTAAAGATTTATTAATTTCGCATTTATAGCAATAATCCAATTCACCCATCTCCCCCCACTTGGGTATAGAGATTGCTTGTCGCTATTGCTTGTAGGGAATTTCAGTTGGTATCAGAGCGAGGTATTCTTTACAAGACTTAACCGTCCGAGAATAAATCATGACATGTACAAGCAACTCATCAAATCTTACCGAGGGATTTTCAATTACTAGACCTCCGGTTTACACCGGAACGGTCTACAACTATTGGAACATGAGAATGTTGAATTATCTCATTGTCGTTGATCCGCAATCTTATCTGGTTATCACACGAGGTGCAAAAGGACCAACGAAAAAGGATAGCAATGGGGTTGAGATTCCTAAGCCAAGTTTAGAATGGGATAGTGAGGATTTAAATCAAGCCTCACAAAATGCTAAGGCACTCAACCAACTTTTATGTGCCATTGATCGGGATCAAATAAACAAACTTCCGGAGTGTGGAAATGCTTATAATTTATGGAAGTCATTAGAAATAGTCAATGAGGGCACAAGCCAAGTGAAGGAATCAAAGATCAACCGGTTCATGTGTGAATTGGATAATTTCAAGATGGCATCCGGGGAAGAATTGATCACATGATTTCGAGGTTTACGGTCATCATCAATCATTTGGGCGCTTTGGGAAAGGCCATCGGGACATCCGATCAAGTGAAGAAAATTTTGAGATCACTCCGAAGGAATATAGAAGCTACACCTCCTCCATTAGAGAATCAAACGACATAAACACATTAAAGATGGATGATTTGGTCGGAAAATTGCTTGAGTATGAAATGGAAATCACAATGGATAAAAATGAGAAAGATGAGAAAAGGACAAGGAAATCCTTGGCATTAAAAGCGAGAAAAAGAGACGACTCAAGCTCAAGCTCAAGTGATAATGATAGTGATGATGAGTTGGCTCAAATAAACAAGAATTTCAAAAAGCTCCTCAAATCCGTGAAGAAAAAGGGAAAATCAAAGACGGATGAAAAGAAAGAAGAAAAAGAGCCGCGAAAAAACAAGAAAATTATTTGCTATGAATGTAACAAATCGGGTCATATAGCTACCGATTGCCCATTGAGAATAATGAAGGAAAATCAAAGAAAAATGCAATGAAAGCTACTTCAACTTGGAGCGATAGCGATTCAAGCTCATCCGAGAAATGAGTCCAAGTCAAAGAAAGAACAAATCTAGCATTCATGGCTATCACGGATGATGACTTCCACTTTGAAAGCGAAGAGGAAGAGGTACACAATTCTCAAGACTCTAATGATTTACTTAATGCTTTTAATGGCCTAAAAGAATTGTGTGATGCGCTTAAAAAGAAATTGAAATTAGTTAAAAATGAGCATGCTACACTTAAAAATGATCATTCATGTTGTAGATAATGAAATTATATGCTTAAAGGCCAAATATGAAAAAGAAATTGCATGCTTAAATGATGAAAATGTATGCTTAAAAATGAAAAAGTTAGAACTTGAGAATGTCATATCGAATATGTCATCTAGCTCTAAGACATGCGATTGCGAATCAATTTTGAATGAAAATGTGTTATTAAACAAAAAAGTTGTAGATTTGCAAAATATACTTAGAAAATTCAAATTGGGACATAAAAATTTTAATATACTTATTAGATCCCAAAAATGTGCATTTAAAAGAGAATGATTAGGATATAGGCCTTACATTAAACAAAAATTCTTGAAAAATTATTTTGTTAAAGCATCTGATTCTCATGCTAATAATGTTATAAATGAAAATGTCACATGTCATGCATGTAATAAAAAGGGACATAAAATTTTTAAATGCATGAACAAGAATGCATGGATTCCTCAAGGAATCAAAATTAACCCCAATGGACCCAAGAAAGTTTGGGTACCAAATTGCAATTGATAAATTTGTAAGGGGAGCTTTGGGAATGGATCTTTAAAGAGAATCGCACAATAGATCTCAAAGGCTCAAAGAGATGAGGAATCGCAACGGTAAAGGTAAAATCCGTTTCACGGAAACATTGGTATCGTTTCCTCTTGTGTATGTATGCATATTTTAAATTGGTTAATTTTTTTTAGCATACAAAGTGATTAGACAATGTATTTAACCATCTATCGGTATCAATTGTTCATTTGATATCATTAAATGCATTAATCATAAAGTTAAACCCATTTCCATATCAATTAGTATCACATTGAATTTATTGAGTTAAATTACATGTATGTGATCATTTGATTGATTTTTCATTGAAAATGATTTTTCCATGAAACATAATTGAATAAAAATGAAATGCATTTATATTGACATAAGTTTCCATTGATATAATGAAAAGTATGGATTTTGATTGTTTATTAATTAGTATCATATTTAGAAGAAGACAGTCATTAAAAATGCATTGAAGTGAATTCATTGATTTCAATTGGTATCATGAAATGTATTGTTTTATTTTATTTGATATAAAATTTGGGAGAAATCATGATTAAGATGATATTGTATTTCAAACGGTATTCATTGGAATCTAACTTTTGAAAATTGCATTATACATGATTTATACATCTTATGGCAAAAAAGGGGAAATGCCAAATATGTATATTTTTAAATTTTGGTATCCTTATTTAATGCACATATGTAATTAGTATCTCATTTAAATTAAAATTTTACTTCTCCACTTTTTGATAATGTCAAAGGGGGAGAAATCATTAGAAATAATATTAAAATTTGTTTTACCCTCACCTTGGTTTAAGGGGGAGTAATAGTACTAATGTGTTTGTCAAGTTTTGATAGAGCTTTATTAAAGACAATCACACATTGAAGGGAAGCTTATATTGAGGGGGAGCAAAATTGTCAAATTTGGACTTCAAGAAGCTCACAAGTATCAACAAGTTTTAAGGGGTTTCCATCATCAAAAATTGGGAGATTGTTGGCGACTTAGTCGCATAAATGGATTTTGATGACGTCAACACGAAAGACGTCTTCAACATGCAAACACGAAACAATACAAAAAGTGTCGAAACATATGGGGTGAAGAGCGAGAATATGAAGACTTGCGGCAAATCAAAGATATATTGCGAAGTCTTAGCTTATGATTTAATTTGTAATGTGAATTGTAATATTCAAGTACCTAAGCTCATAGGATCATGCGCATTCACTTAGATGCATTAGATTCATGTACAAAATGCATTAAAACCTTCAAATCTGCATTTTTGTACTGAGACCGGCATACCGGTCACCATATCGGTGAGATGCTCTGTTATGCAGATTCACTGGAACCGGCATGGACCTTACCGGTCCTCTTACTAGTCACCAAACCGGTGGACCTATGGATTGCATGGCTACTGGAACCAGCATAATCCAAACTGGTTTCCATACCGGCCTCATAACGGTAAGCCAACGACTAGTTCCTATACTAGAACCGGCATGACCTAAACCGGTCTTGATATCGGCGAGCAATTCGGCATACCGGTGACCATACCGGTCAAGCTCTTCATTGTGTATACTCTCTGGTGCCGGCACATACCAAACCGGTCATCATACCGGTGTCCATACCGGTCTAACGGCTGGATTCTCCCAACGGCTATATTACCGTTGGAGATCGGTATACCGATCTCAGCTGTGTTTTTTGGGGTTGTTTTTCATTTTCTATATAAATGAACCCCAACTCATTTGCCTTGGTTAGAGAAATCAATCACACATCTTCATACATTCTCTAAGGCAAATACAAGAGTGTCATAAACCTTCTTTATCTCAAACACTCTAAAGCTCACACACTCACCCTCATACATTTAGTGAGCTTAGAACACTTGTGTTTGCAACTCACACAATCTTCTTATTATTTGTGAGTGTCCAAGTGTGTTTCAAACCTTTTTAAACAAAAACACTTGTGGTTGTGAAATCCCATTAGTTTTGGTAGTTGTAAAGGTTTGTAACTGAGCCTACAAACAAAACTCAAAATTATAAAAGGTTCGGAGTGCGCCTTTGCGGAAAACTCTTGGTTGCGAGTGAACCATGGAAACTCGATTCTAGTGGAAATCTTCAAGCGAGGCTTGGAGGAGTGGACGTAGGCACGGTTGGCTGAACCACTATAAATCTTGGTGTCGTATTTCTCTTTCCCTATACTTTTACTATTTGCAAGTTTATTTACATTTACATTTATTGATTAGAAAACTTGCATATAGGTTATTAATTGGAATAGAGAAAATTACCTTAAGTCTCCATTTGGTAATAAGAGCTAAAAATCGATAAAGATTTATTAATTCCGCATTTATAGCAATAACCCAATTCACACCCCCCTCTTGGGTATAGAGATGCTTGTCGCTATTGCTGGTAGGGAATTTCAGTTAGGGATATGCCCTATACCCAACTTGTGGATGGGCTATATGTACATGTATTTATAATATTTTCATTAATTAATTAAATGGAAATCTTTATTATACGTGTCTTACATAACTTATATGAATCATCAAACACTATAATAAAGCCCTTGGAGTAATAAGATGATGGCTTCAACGCCTTATAAGAATCACTACTCTCAAACGTTCCTAGTCATAGTTTTGTGAATAATCTGGGCGTTCACAAAACGGAG
This sequence comes from Zanthoxylum bungeanum, assembly GCA_019454045.1. Lineage (NCBI taxonomy): Eukaryota > Viridiplantae > Streptophyta > Magnoliopsida > Sapindales > Rutaceae > Zanthoxylum > Zanthoxylum bungeanum. The sequence goes on along the minus strand of SKCR01020213.1, from coordinate 10,793 downwards.
AGACTGGCATGATGATATGATCCGCCCTTAAGTGGGGTAGTCGATCTCATAGGCTACTAGCAGAGATCCGTCCGCTTGGTGTATCACATGGATGCATGAGTTGCTCATGTCCATCGAACTGACTGCCGAAAGTTTTCATATAGAGTGTTTATCCCATGTGTCTGTGAGAACTTTCATGTATCGATTATATGATTAGTCCTTAGACTTGAGGTCTTTACAATCTTATGCGTGGATCAAATAACTTTGACATTCTCCTTCTCCGGTTCAAAAGATCCGGTCATAAAGGTAAATACGTAACAGACCTTAAAATGATAAGTTATGATACTGTTACAAAAACACCGCAACTGACATTAAATCATATCAATATTAATGATAAGCTTTTGAAGATATCTAAAACACTAGAATCCATGCGAATTTTATACCTGTATAATCTGCATTATTGAAATGTATTAACTAATCAAAACATATATAATATGCGTAATAATATTCAATTACAATGAATAATATCTTCTTCAACAAGAAGGTCTTCACTCAGGTCGATAGTCTTTTTTAAGTTGAATATTGGTCGATAGTCTTTTTAAGTTGAATATTTTAGACTAATCCTTCAGCTTTTACTTATTTTTTTCCAAGTAGAAATGTATTAATTAATCAAAGAGTTTTGTGAGCTTAAAGACATGAGCCTTCGAGCATCTTTGGCAGGTGCTATGCAAATTTAGGGGTGGTAAAATGAATTAATGAATCAAATTTATATTAAATTTTAAATGAATTGTGGTCTAAACTAGAATTTGGTGGATTGCGTATGAACTGCATTTAAGAATGATGGATTCGTATTTGATTCGTTTAATAGAATCGAATATGAATATTCGTTTAATCATGATATTATTTAATAACATAATTTATCATATTTTATTTATATTAATTCTTCATAAATAAATACATATGAAATATGTAATATATTTACCAAAAGTAGCTCATCAAATATTGACAATATTATTTTTCTATGGTAGTTAGTCATAATTTATCAAATTTTAATTGAAAAATAATAATAACTAGTAAAAAAATAATAAAATGAATCCTAAATGAATCAATGAACTTAATTCGTATTCGATTCGTTTAATAAACGAATCGACCCATTTGTTAAACAAAATCATTTTTTTCAAACTCATATTCGCTTTCAAACGAATCGAATATAACGAATAAACGAATGCTAACCAAAATTGCCACCTCTATGCATATGTTTGGAGCTTTCCCTGCTTAAAGACAATGGAGCTTAAATTGATTATTTTAATTTTTTTTTTAAATAAATCATCTCGTTGAATGAAGATTATTTTAATTTTTAATATTGATTGATATCAACATCAATTTAGCTCCAAACTACTCCTTTCTTGTCTTCTTTTTCTCATTCTTTTCTATTTCGAATAACGTTTTGATATTGTTATATCCAGTAATCAGTAATATTTAGTCTTTTACAAAAAAGTATTCATTCAATATATTGAGGGCATCATAGTCTTTTTTTATAATAATATTTTAGTCTCACGTTGTTGTTATGTCACCACTAGAGGCGGCCAAAAATTGTCTTGAAGTTTGAAACCCTAAAAAACGACCCTTATTGTTAAGGATAAAAAAAAAAAAGTCACTATACAGTTAAAATTTTAATTACTTTATACTTATTATGAGCCAAATCTTATTATCTCTACCAATCGCATATGCGGACTATCTCAAAACTGGTTATATTCATCGAATCCTTGAGATTCACCTTTTTTATGTAGAAATATATTAATTCAAAAGAAAATAAAAAAATATATTTACTTTTTTTGAAGAACATACGTTCTATGCTCAAATAGATAGTTATAGTAATCATGTAATTTTATTTTATTAAATGTGAGGCAAGAAAAATTAAACACGATCTAGCTAATGCTTTGAAAATTCTCTATTCTTTCTTCAAGATTTATGTACCAATGATCTTTTAATTTAGGTGGGCAGGCAAATAGATCAGATTTTGAAAAACCCTCCATAATTTTAACTTTGATTATTTAAATTCAGAGTTAATAAAACACAATAAATATATCAATTCAAAATTTAAGAAACAGATTTTTCTAAAATTTTGAAAATATCAAAAAACACTTGAATTGGAAAATGATTTTTCAAAACCCAACATATTTGCCCATCCTAATTATAACAAGATTATTCTACTTTAAATATTAATTAGCTCCAAACTACTCTATTTTTTTTTTATAATATATTCATTATTATTAGGAAAAACCCACCTTAAGGTCCCTGTACTCTCAATGTTTTTTACATTACACCCCTGTACTAAATTTTCTACACATTGCACCCTTGTACTCTCAATGTTTTTTACATTGCACCCCTGTACTAAATTTTCTACACATTGCACCCCTGCACTCTCAAAAAATTGACATTCCACCCTTATTTTAACGGCAAGTTAACAAAGTTGAGAAATATTCTGACATTACCTACCCTTATTTTGGATTGGACCGAGCAAATTTTTTTACTTTGAAGTTATCATAGGGTGCATAACTATATGTTAGGGCGCATAAATATTATGCTCATTCTGATACATTCAAAAATCTAACTAATTTATTGCAAAAATTAGATCAAAACTACGATCTTGGAGTGTTATCAATGAACAACAAAAAACAAACAAAGATGTTTCATGGTTATCAGACATCATTCCTAAAGAATGACAACGAATATTATATGTCATGCGTACACATTTATAGCAAACACCCATTTTTTTAGCTCTTCTCTTTTTAGCATAGGCGCTTCTTCCTAAACCAGACAGATATGACACAAATAAGGGTGGGTGATGTCAGAATATTTCTCAACTCTGTTAACTTGCCGTTAAAATAAGGGTGGAATGTCAATTTTTTGAGAGTGCAGGGGTGCAATGTGTAGAAAATTTAGTACATGGGTGCAATGTAAAAAATATTGAGAGTACAGGGGGGCAATGTGTAGAAAATTTAGTACAGGGGTGCAATGTAAAAAACATTGAGAGTAAAGGGGTCTCAAGGTGGGTTTTTCCTTATTATTAATATAAGTACCATTCAGCTAAATAAAGCTGTACTTGTATTTTCTACATAGAAAAACTAATATATTAATAACCAGAATACAATAAAAGCCCAAATTCTTGTTAATTTCTCTTTGTTCACATTTCACAACCAATGATGTTGATTCTTTCATTCAATCATAAGAACCCAACACTTGCATTAACAATAACATTCTATTTTAAAATTAACTAACGTAACCATCAATCTTTTTTCAATTTTTTTATAATCAAATCATCTCTTCCGAACTTAAACAAGATATGTAAAATTACCGACTGTCATAATCTCTTATAATAAATGCACTTTCGGGATACAAACTCAGGACCTGAAAATCAGATCCAGAATCTCACACCACCAACCATCAATCTATTAAGTTTAAACTTTCTTGTTCCCTTCACTTGCTATAATTTCTACGTCGAAATACAAAATATGTAATCTAAGCTACACAAAATCCTGCAACGAGAGAAATAGGATAATATAGGAAAATAATGAGCTTACGGCTCATTATGAATCAATATAAGTTTTAAATAATATATCATATCTCTTGTAACATAATCAAACCACATACATCCGATAATATGTACAATACATTAGCATATATGAAATCATATGTAGCATACATATAGACAACATCGATAATTGGCCATGTGTGATGCCATTTAAATGGCACATGCCTTACATTAACAATAATAACTAATTTAAAATTAATTAGCCATCAATCTACCAGTAAACTACTCTTTTCTCCAACTTTAAAAGCTGACATGAAATTTTTACGCTAAAATGGGCATGGGAAGGACTAAATGCCTTAAATTCCAACTTTTAACTCCAACAAAAGCAATCACAAGATCCAAAAATTCGAACATTTCAATGCAGGTAATGATGACATAAGTAATCTACAATCATACTCGTTATCTCTATGTAACAACTACTTCAGTTTGGATTGGAAGGTTGAATTCAACAAGAGACAAACCTGATGCTTCCATCTTAATCATCATCCTCAGCGTCAATTACCATTCTTAGCTTCCTTCTACTTAGAGAACTTCTCGTTAATTCACCGGCAGCCACATCATCCCTTAAATCTTCTAAATCATCATCCATAAGCTGATATTCCAAATCATCCTCGTTATTGACCGGTGAAACAGTTAATGTTTGACCCTCGAAGCCTTCCAGGCTGACTTGGTCAACAGAAATATCCTCATTAGTTATTGCAGTATCCATTTCACTGGACTGGTTGTAACCATTCCTACCAAAGAATTAAGCCAAGTCAACCTCATATTATTGATAGTTCCAGAATTGTAAAGACTGTTAAAAGAACAGGATGGTGTTAAGCAAGGGATCAAGATGGATTAATTACCTTTCCGTGATATTGTTAGTATTGACATTTCCCCTGTCGTTATTTGTCTCTTCATCTGATACTGTTTCAGTTTCAAACCTATCATCATCCTTAGGCTTAGTGAAGAACTTCCTAGACTTCCTGTGTCCAAATGAAAAATCAAGCAAATTAAGAAAAGCAGCAAAAGCAAAAACAAGAAAAGAAAACCGCTAATGGTGCTTTCAACAGGTCTATGACCATTTGTTGTTGTCAAAAGACGACAATTAATATATTATCATGTTCCAAAAAAGTAACACCAAAACAGATTTTTCTATTAAAACAAAAGATAAATGATTTTTTTTTTTAAAAAAAGGTCTTTTCTAATGGTGACATTATACAGGTAACTGTTGTTCTATATATTGACAATAACAGTGACTCAATGAGAGAAATATAAGTGAGTTTACTAAATTAGAAAATTAATCTATTGATGTAATATTTCTTCGGTGTGGAAAGGAACTCAAGTGAGCATGTGTTAAGCTTTTCATTATCGTCAAAGAATGGAAAAAAAACTACTTCCTAACCAAAAGGAAGCATTGTGATTATTATTGCCTCTGCATTGTGCAAAAAAAAAAAAAAATTCATAAATCAAGTAAAAGACGTTAATAAGGTAAGATGAAAATTGACAAACAGTTTCAGCATTTAGTTTTCTTTAATCAAGTTAAATTGAAAAGAAAATGAAAGGACACAAACCGTTTTTTCTAATAAGACATTTGGCAATTATAAATCCATCGAGGGCTTAACATTTGAATTAGAGGGCCAATGAAGACAAACATTAAAACTACAGTTACATTATGAAGCTCCATTATTATGCAATAGAGAGAGAGAGAGAGAGTGAGAGCTTACTTGAGAACAGAGCTTAGGGTTTCATCATCAGAAACATCTGACAAGTTTCCTTGCATAATCTTTTCTTCTGATTCCTCGTGAAACAATCTGCCACCATGTTTTCTCCTAAAAATTTAAATATCAATCAGATAGATGGACTTAAACTATCCTATGGTTTTGTTACGTCATAGGATCTACCAATATTTATTTGACAAGTTACAATTAATCTCAGTTGATAATAAGCAAGAATTTCGGTATGAGGAAAGAGGTAGTTTTAATGTTACAAAAATTGATATACGGTTAGGAGATGAGGAAATTGAGAAAAAAGAAAGTCATAAATTATTGCATTTGTGAATATTAGGAAGATAAAACCATTTGTGATCATGTTCAACAAAAATTTATTCATTTAAAAATACTGGAAAATATTAAGAAAGAAAATAAAACTAGAAATTATATAAAGAAAAAGAAAAAGAAAAAAGAGAAGCAACTATGGGAAAAGAAAGTAATGAGCTTTCATGCAACAAAAGAATTGACCCTAAATAGAGTGGAAAGGGACAAAGCTCAAAGCCAAGCAACGGGATGTTTGATGAGGCCGGTGCAAGCTGTGTTAAGAACACATCAAAGTGGCCATACTGATCTTGTAGGTCTGTCATTTCACAGCCAATAATTGACATCTTCAAAGAAAAATTGAATGCTTGGATGCTATGATCATTGAGAACAGATGCAAATTAGCAAAATGTTTAACATAATATGGAAAGCCAATACCCAATGCCTTGATAATAAAAATATAACTACCTATTCCTGAGTGATAACAATGTTTCTTGATCAGAATCGCATGCTTTGTCTGTAGCAGAGTCATTAAGCTCTTCATCTCTTAAGTGCATGTCAGCTTTAGACCTCTTCGATCGAGGAGCACATAGACCAAGTTGCTTGAGTTTACGGGAAACTTGCGCAGCTGTGAATTTGTTACCAGCATCCAATGCAGTTGCAATCTTGTAGCTACACCTCTTATGGCCTTTGAATCTGCACAGAGGAAACAGCACTAGTTAATAGTTTCTCCCATATATCTGAGATGAAATCTTTTTGAAGTAGATTGGAACTTAAATAAGGGGATTTAGAGCAGCCATCCAGCAAATGTACCACTTTAATGTGTAAATAAGAATTAATGCCATCAATTCTAAGAATGCACCAATGAACAAATGAGTTTTTAGGTATCAGCTAGTTTAGCTTGCAAGCTCTCTCAGTTGTACAAGAGGTCTAGAGATCTAATTCCATTCACACCAGAAAGGTTTAGTTAAAGTTTGGGCTGTTGAACTAAAGGATAAAGAAAAACTTAGTATACACTCACTGCTCAAATAGAACTTTAATCGTAGCCTCCTGATCACTGTCAAATGCATGAACTCTTTTTCTCGTGTTCCTGTCAAAGCAATACAGCATTAGCAGCATAGAAAATCAATTATCTAGGATTTCACTTTCTTAAACATGTTCATTCATTTTTTTTTCAAGTTGATGTCTCAATCTTGCAATAACAGAGAAGTCTCTTGACAACTCGGTCCAAGTGTGTTAGCTGTTATATTAAATTTTAAGTACTTACAAAGGATGCCTCAGGGAGCTTCCTTCCAAGTCATTCGAGTTTTGAAGAGCACTTTTTGTTGCCATTACACATTGATCTTCCCCATTTTGATCTGGACCAGCAGCTGAGGTTTCACCAGAGTAGCGCACCCTTTTCTTTGGAGCCACTTTGAATCCTAGCTGCTTAAGCTTGTTGGAAACTTGGGCAGCCGAAACTTTACCATCAGGATCTAAGGATGCAGCTATAAGACGACTACAATTCCGATCATCTTTGAATCTGAAACAACAATATATATCAATACAGATGCAGTGCAGACAATTGATGAAACTACTAAACGAATATTGAAGAAAGAGTATGGCACCATAAAAGCAGAACTTAGACTTAAGAGAGAAACTAAGAACAATCAATAATCAATTTATTGCAATAAAAATATAACCAGTAATCATCTACTACTGTATTCTTTAGATATTATAGAACATATATTTTGAGAGAAAAAAATGCTTGTTATATTAATACGTCAAACCAAACTTACTTCTCATATAGATCCTTGATTTTCATGTCCCACTCTTCGCTGAGAACAAGTCTTCTCTTTCTTTTAGAAACCTTTTCTGATTCCTCTTGCATGGAAGTCATCCCACTGCACCAACCAGATACAGGAATGAGTTTTTAAATTAAAGTATATTGGACAAAAAGGAAATAGAGTAATATTCTGGTTGTCCCTATATCATACTGGTCAGAATTTTCTTTCCCATCAACCTTGCTGTATGAAAAAGGTGTGATGCCTTCCTGCACTTCTCCGAGATTTCCTCTGCTTCTGGACAAAAGAATTGCATTTTTTTTTGTTATTAGACTAATTATTCACTCAAGAAAAAAATAGAAATCATCAAACTAAAAATGAACATGTTTTACTTAAACAGAATGCCAACAAGATATGTAAACCGTTGTTATTCTATCTCAATATTTGAAAACCATCCATTATTGAACCAAAGAGGTAACACAAAATTAACACCATTGACAGAATCTTACTTCTGATATCCAAATTCATGAGAAATCACAACATCAGCTTCATCCTCGCCCAATGCATCTGCTATGCTTCTGGGAGCCCATCCTTTGGCCTGTGATGACCCAATGTCTCCAATTTCTGAAGAATTACCCCAAGTTCCACTCTGTTTCTTTGCATTGCCAAGCTCATGCAATAAGTATTCAACATTTATAAAATGGCAATCTCTTCTAGTCTTCCAAAAGAGAATTTCCACAAAAAGAAGGGGCTGATTTTTCATTCTTTTAAGCATTTTGCGGACCAGTCTAGTGAGAAAATCAACAATATTTGCATATTGTTTGCTTGGGCGTGACTTCTGCTCAGCCAGGATGTCATAGAATATAGTGAGGAGTGATAACTGCATAAATTTAGTACAAAATAAACAAATGTGAGATTACAATCATATATATTCCAATATTTATAAGGATGGTGTTCAAAAGAATAACCTGATATAGCATCGGTGAGAGCTCCAAGTCATCAGTGATTCGCCGCAACATGCAAATTATGTAGTGATTCGTACGATTGGAATTGCTCTTGTAAAACTTCAGCAACCAGCACAATTTTTGCATAATGCTGCTATTTGCAAAAGCTGAAAGGAAAGTAGAAACCTTAAAATCAACTTCATTAGTTGCAGTTGGTTGCTCATCGCCAGAAGAATCTCCAGTGCTGCAATAATGATTGTCGTCATCATGATCAGACTTTCTGTCATCCGTCTGTAACCGACTAACTCCTTGATTCCCCTTCTCTCGCATTGCCATTTCTGGCTTATCAACCTTTAAATGGATGTCCATGTCTACTTTCCCAACAGAAGTTGCATCTGTTAGATTTTCCTTCTGTGACATGGCTTCACCATTTGAGATGCAATTCTCATTTTGAATGGTAGAGTGATTTCCAGACAGATCATTTTCATTTTCCTTATTTCCCTTCAGAGTTCCCTTTTTTCTCCCTTTCCTTGATTTTTTGGAAACCTAAATAATAAAGAAAGATTTCAATGTTCATTATTGCATCAAAAAGAAACTCATGGTGCAGTTCCTAGTTCCTACCAAAGTAAAGAAGAGATCATGTGAATTGCATGCACACAAACAAAGGATTTCTCGTGCTAAAAATATAGAACTTCACCTAGCAACACAATTGCAGAGAAAAATGAAATAACGGATGTTGTAAATGAAATTGCATAGGTTCCTGCATATTTTAGCTGAATACTGTATAGGATACATGCTGCCACCAACATTCGAAACCACCAACTTGATGCTAAGGTAGCTTACAAAATCAAAATTGCAATGCTACAATTGTAACTATGAACTATTTCCTCAAAATAACTAACAAAAATGAAGGTTTTTTAGACAACTAAGACATTCTTTATCAAGAAATTGGGGTAAACGATTCTTCAGTAACATCTGACACATTTCAGAAATAATCACCGAAGAAACTTAAATACATTAATGGTCCGTTTGTTTCACAGTAAAATGTTTTCCTCATTTTACGGCATTTGGGACACTTACGGAAAATATGGTCAGTAAAAACTGTTTTCCGATCCATGAAAAAATTAAGTCATTTTCCTAAAAACAACTTACGAAATACAAATCTGTAAGTCCTTTTACTGAATTTTTTTCCTCTCATCCAAAATTTCCATAACTCCTTTCAAGGAATTGCAAAATACGGCCTTGGACTCAAATCTGCACAGATCCCTGTCCAGATGTGTTTTGGTGGATTTGGGTCCGTATCCATATCCGAGAAAAAATATCCGGACCTGGGTGCGAGTATAGTCAGTCTAGATTCGAGTATACGCAAACTGGATTTGAAAATCCAATTTTTTAATCTTTTTTAATTATATTTGTATAAAATTAATAAAATTCTAGATCAGTCTCGAAATTTCATACCTATATGTATAAGGATACGGGATTATCTAGATCCAAAAATCCAACTTTTTTAATCTTTTTCAATTAAATTTATATGAAATTAATAAATTCATGGACTCAGGTCCCGAAATTTCGGACCCGAATAGATCAAGATCCCAATATATACCCCAATTGGATATAGAAATCCAATTTTTTTAATCTTTTTCAATTTACAGACCGACATGGATCCGAATCTGGGTATACCTAGATGAGATCCAAAAATTCAAATTTTTTTGATCTTTTTCAATTATATTTGTATAAAATTAATGAAATCATGGACTTAGGTCCCGGAATTTCGGAACCTTGTGGATCCGGATCCGGGTATACCCAGACCGGATCCAGAAATCCGAATTTCTTTTTTATATTTTTTGATTGTATTAGTTTAAAATTAATAAAATCATGATCTCAAGTCCCGAAATTTCATATCCACGTAGATCCGGATTTGGGTATACCCGGATCAAATCCAATCGAATTTTTTTAATCTTTTTCTATTATATTTGTATAAAATTAATAAAATATTTTCTAAAAAAATATTAGACGTGCCAAACATATGAAAAATAATTTCTATAAAATATTTTCAAGCAATAGCTAAATAACGGAAAGCACTTTCCTTTCCAAAAAAAATTCTTATTGAAAATGTTTTATTAATGGAAATTGTTTTACGTCAAAACAAACGGATACTAATTGCCTTTGTATAAAATGTCTGCTTTCAAGTTTGCAAGTAGCAGCTAATTTCCACGTGTTCACAGGAAGTAAACATCAATTATACCTTTAAAAATCATAAGTTAAGCCTGTAGATTGTAAACAGATATTTTTGAAATAAGTAAATTAACTGGATTCCTGCTAGAAGTACTTGGCAGAAATAAAATCTACATCTGGTCAAAAATAAAGTTCAGTATTTTATAACAAACTTCACATGAGAACTTTAGCAATTGTAGTTCTAGTCAGTCTTCAAGCTCTTTAAGCAATTATACTGAAATATCATAATTTGAGGTAATCTGAACTGAACTAAAAGCCCATAATT
>SKCR01020212.1:0-34817 GCA_019454045.1 Zanthoxylum bungeanum | reverse complement strand
AGAGAGGGGACATTCCCATGTGGCCCAGTATTTACAGTGGCTCAGGGTCGGGTACGTGTAGGGGTTTTGAGGGAAATACCCAAGTAACACAGCGGAAAACGGAAAATCAAAATTTTCCGATTTCAATAATTTTTCTTGATCAATTAAAATAAATTTATTTATTTTAATACCCAATACTTAAAACTGAAATTTTACCCAAGAAATCATATTTCTTGAAAATTACAATTTGACCCCTTAACTTTGCTTTTTGTTCATTTTTAGTCCTCAAATTGTCAAATATAATTTTGAATGATTCCAAATCAGTTCTAAAATGATTTCCAACATGTCCAATAAATGAGATAATAAATGCAACAAAAATCCCATAAAAGTCCAAAATTGTCGTGAGGTCCCTTAGGTGGGCATATTGTACATTTTGCTATTTACTTGTTCAAAACATATCAAGATCAAATTCAATCAACCCAAAAATTAAACATGCACATATACACATCATAATACATCACATATATGAACAGCCCCAAATTTGGAAAGGGTATAAACCCTAATTTTATAATTTCTTCAAATTGGACAAATTACACCAAATCAAATGAATCCAACACTTCAATCAAGTCTCTACCGCACCAAACAAGTCTCACCACTTTGAAATAACTCTAGAACAATTCTAGGTCATCAATGAGTGGCCCAACAACTCTAGAATGGAAACTAGATCATCAAATGATCAAAAGAATGCTTACTAACACCTTAGAAGCTTTCTTTGTTCATCATACATGCAAAACCCTATCATCAAACTTCCAACCATCAAAAACACAAAGAAGAAATAGTAGAAAAACTTAAGAACAACATAGGATGTAGCCAAGAACAATAGGAATATTTTCCTACAAATAGCAAGTTGGAAATACTTACTTATTTCCAAGCTTATCTTGATTTCCTTTTGTTTTCTTCTTTTTTCTCCCAAACTTCTTTTGTTTATGTTTATGGAGGTTTAGATAAAGATTGAAGCAAATGAAATAATTTAACACTTTAATTATTTAGGTCATGGCCGAATTTTGCAAGATAAAAAAATTAGATATTTTCAATTTTAACAAGTTAAAACAATATCTAACAAGTCAAACCAAATTTGACTATTTATTTTAATGTAAAAGTCAAACATTTACATTCTAATCATTTCCTAACTTTATCATAATATAAGATATTTATATTTTAATTATTTGACAATTAAATAATTAATTAAATACAAATATCTCAAATATATGTATTATATTTACTTTAAATATCTCAAATACATATATTAATGATATATGTCAAATATCATAATTTGACATTAATTAATGTGTATTGAATAATATCATATATTAATTAGGAAATGACGGTTCGGTCCCTATGCATGTATCTTTCGTTTAATCGTTAAATGATTTATAAATAATCACCATTGTTTATAAAAGTCGCCCTAGTGTTCTATGAGTATATTTCATTAGTGAGACTCTCTAGATTCAGGCATATCCGTCACGAAATCCAATTTCATGTCCATAATTCACCCACCCATAAATTATGACGACCACGGATAAACTCGCTGAATCATACAGGTCGAGGTCATGGCATAAGTTTAATTCCTCCATCACAGATATCCGGATATTGTTGGTGTTTGCTAAGGTCCCAAGATCATAAACAAGCATGAACAAGTGCGAATACAAATCAACGAAGTTGCGGAATACTTACATCGATCGGTTGAGAGACGCACGAGGCAACAAAATCAAATTCTGCCCACTGGTACATGCGGCAGTGAGCTGCTTCTGCCTCCTCCGAATTCGGCCATGGGTGAGCTCCAAGCTTCGTCAAACGTTGCCCGGCTCATGGGTGGACTTCCCTATCACCTTCGCATGTCTCTCGGAGTGCTAGCTCTTGTGATTTTTGCCACAAAAATCACCACACTTGCTTCCCATTTTCTCTTGGTTCTCGGCAGTTCACTGCCAAACCAGTGAGAAATTGCCCATGTTGGGCGAGAGAGAGAGAGTTGTGTGTTATTGGCTTCAAATTTGTGTATCTAATACCCAAATGTGAATTTCAAATTCATTTGCCATGAATTTGGCTTTCAAAAAGTCAAGCCTTAATGGCACCAACCACACACATCACTTCATCAATCCATCACTCAGTGAATAGTGACTGGCGTCAATCACTCAAAGTGAAAGACATCCATCACTTGATTGACGAATGATGTGACGCTAGATGCTACTAGCGATTTGCGCTTTGACTTTGACTTGCCGTGCCGTACTCGAATTCGAAATACGAATGCGCTCGCTCGTATATAATCCCGGGCTCGGGTTTGCTAATTCCAAATTAACAAATTTTCTGTTGCATCGTAATTAATGATTACGCCTAGCGAAATCACTATTCACGTCGCTAACAAATTAATTCTAAATTAATTCGTTCGCCCGAATTAAAATCTAATTTTAATTCCGCATCGAAATCCAATTTCGTTTAATATATCGAATATATTAATTTATCGATTAATTCCAAATTAATCGTTATCTTTCTTTAAATGATATTTTATCCCAGATAAAATATCTCCGTAATTAATCTCAGATTAATTTTCTCTCTCTCTCTAATTAATCCAGATTAATTTAAAGTGCGAGTCATACGTCATCGGTTAATCTTTGGGAAGCGACTCATGAGATCCCGGATATGTTGGCAGTAAATTCGGTCATCGGACTATCCGAACACGTAAGTGCCTAGTACTACGTTTTACCGATTTACAAGACAAGGTTTGCTTCTAGCAAAGCGTCATGCCTACCCAATTCTCCAGAATATCCTTACGGGAATAAAGGATCTATATCAGGCGTAGTATACGTAGTATTGCGTAGTCGATCCAGTATCGGATGATCACGTGCTAGGCCTGAGGCTGGAATTGTGTCTGCCCCGTACGAAGCACATGTCGGATGTCTGGTAACTAGTCTCTATAATCGGATAAACCTGACCTTGTCATTTTATCCTGACTGCAAGTACTTAAGAGTACTAGTACCGTATCCTACGTGACCATCATCTCCATATGACTGGAGTGACAATTATGTCTTAACATCACACCCAACACACTACGATTCTCAATATACCCAGCATAGGCGTACGCAGAACCTGTTAAAGTCCCGGACGACCGCAACCAAAGTATATTGATTGTCGCAAGTATTAGCGGTGCAAGTCTCAGGTTAAGACTAAATACACCTACCCTGATTTCGGACTTCCATAGACACATAGTCATACTACCAAAGGAAATTTCGAGGGGGTCTATCCAGAGCGAAGCTGTTTCCCGTACCATTGGTAAAACACAACCTCCTATTACACTTGCATGAGTATCATATACCCAAATATATGAGAACTATTCTGTTGTGCCCTCACAACGCATACAAGTGTAATACTAGTCTTTTACGTATTTATCGATGTCCAATCTCGATAACACTCTGACTAGGGATATTTAATGATTTATCATTCGTGGACTGATACTGTCTCATATCATTCTCCGTCCAGGAACAAATCATAGGGACCTCCTATCATTTATATATCTATGTGGTCTAATCACAAATGATAAGAGTGCAATCTCCTTTGTCACATAGTTAATTTGTACAACAACACCATGATCTGTACAAATAGTGACGCTATCGGTCATAATTGTCCAACAATCTCCCACTTGGCCTATAGCCAGTCACTCGAGTGTCTTACACCCGAACTGTGTACGGTTGGCTCAAACCGCTGAGAATGCTTTCGTCAGCGGATTTGTATGATTATCATCTGATACGATTTATTCGATCATCACATCGCCACGATGTATGATCTGAACGAATCAGATGAATATTGAAGTATGATATGGATCGTTGATGAGACCATTAATTCTTTAGCCTGTGCTGACGCTAGCTCAGCTGCTAACAGATTATATCTAATCTAATTAGATTGGTTATCGACCCAATGGCTTCTATTGCTGCCTCAGCTGCAGCAATAACCCGCATTTGTTGTTTATTCGATAACAGTATCTTGCTTGGAAGATTTCCAGCTCACTGTATCGTTATTCAAACTTTGTAGTACCGTTTGCGACTTGTTCATTTTATCGGTTTAGGAAACTTGCAGTAGTGATCCCAGTCACTTCAAGTTCTCATTCTCCACAGATTAGACAACATCCTTAGTTCTCTAAGAAACTAACGGATGTTCTTAACATCAATCCAGTGACTATCACTTGGATTGGCCTGTTTGTGAATCCATATGCTCAAAGCGTATGAGACACCAGGTCGCGTATATTTTTTTCAATGTACGAGTTCTCGGAAAGTTTTATGAAAGCCAAGCTTTCACCGATAGTATTTATGGGAATATCATTTCCAAGAAATGACACATATTATCATTATTTATAGGACAGCCACTGTCAGTGCGCTCCTACTAACCTCCTTATATACACAAGAATCATTTTCGTTTTGAATTAAATCATAAACTATTATGATTACATCAAAACGATAATTCCAAGAACTCAATGTTTACTTCAATCCAAACATGGATCGAATAACCTGCAAACCTTGTTTGCTAGTTTTGGTACGACAAAACCATCAGGATGTTATAAACATCCTCCAAAAGGTTTCCTTTTCAGGAAAGCGATTTTCCCGTTAAGCTGACATATTTCATAAATGAAACATGCAGCAGTAGCAAGCATTATCCAAATGGATTTACCATGGCAACAGGTAAAAAGTTGAATCGTAATCAACACAATGTTGATAACGATACCTTTCCGCTATAAGCCTAGCTTAGTACGTTGGTATGTTGCCATCCATGTATGTCTTCCTTGAAGACTTATATAGTACCATTAGGCACAATGCCTTGTGGTACAACAACTAGTGTCCAAACATAGTTGATATACAAGGAATCTATTTCGGATTCATGGCACTTTGCCATAATTGGGATTCGATACCTTGTATCACTTCCTCATACGTAGTCAGCCGGTATACCCTCAACAAGATTGACATCTTTTATTAGGTGAGATCAGAAACCAATACCCCAGGTTGCTTTCTGACTCTCTCCGAACTACGTGTTTCTTGTGTATTCGAAGATTAATGGTTTAGTTTCATCCTTGATGAACTATATGTGTTCCATTAAGGATTCGGTGCCTGGAATAGTATTACTCTGATTTTCATCGAGTTTTACTATCCTCCCACTTACCACTGCATATCGGTATTCCTCTTAGGAAAACCGCATGGTGAGCAACAATTACATTGTTCTCTAGTGAGTTGTATAAGTACTATACTTATGGTATCCCTAGGATAACCTACAATTGGCACTTATCCAATTTGGGTTTTAGTTTGGTATCATCCAAACATATGCCTAGCATTCCCAAATTTTCAGGAATGAGAAACCTGGTTTCTTTCCCGTTCATATCTAATATGAAATCTGTCAAACAGATTTTAATGGAACCTTATTCTAAATAAGTTCTGCACTGTTAATGCTTATCCGTTGAAGGAAATGGTAGCTCAGAGCGACTCATGATTTAACCTTATCATGTCTAACAAGATTCGGTTACTCAGTTCAGACACACCGTCAAACTGACGTGTTCCGGGAGGAGTCCTCATTTGAAAGAATAATTTACTCTTTCAAGTATATTAGAAACTTATTGCCTAAGTATTTTCCATTACGGTCTTACCGTGACGGTTTAATACTTCAGCCGATCTGTTTGTCTATTTCGTGTCGAAACTGTAAAAGTTTCCGATTTGTGTTTCAAAAGAAACACATAACCATAACGTGATGCCACATCCGTAAAGGTCACGAAATATTCATATCCACATCTAGCCTTGCTAGACATGGGCCCACTTGCTTCACTATGAACTAGGGCTAACAGATCGATGGCATTTACACTTTTACTAAGTAAATGTGTTATAGGCACATTGCCCAATAAATTAGATTCGTAGACTTTATTTGATTGGATCAAAACAGTCATAATACCCACTCTTCAAAAGTGTGGATATACGATTATTGTTTAGATTGTGTCCCAGAACAATGCCACAATTAAGTCTCTTCTGATCAAATCAGTTTGAGCTTTTGTTTGTCATGTTATATATTTTAGATTTATTTATATTCAAAATATAAATTATGTTATTCACATCTAATGTGTTTATCTCAATATCATCTTTATATAATAAAACACTTTATTGTTCTAAAATATAAAGGTTCACCCGCAGCAGGTTAAACACTGATATAGAGATAATGTATCTAGTCAAACTAGTTACATTATAACAGTTTCCTAATTTAAGTACACACCCTAAGGTTGTTCCTAAATTTAGGTATCTACGGTTAAAACAACAACTTTCGTCCCGTTTCCAATTCGCAGATTAATCTCAACTGAAGTCAGTATCCTGCTCATAGCAGATTCTGAACATCAATATATATTTATGTACCACACTAAGTATTTAAATCTATTTTAATACTAGTAGTGAACATAATGTTGACAAACATATTTGAAGTCAGAGCCTTGCTCGTTCTTCAATTCCTTTATGTCTGCTTTGTCCAAACGGCAGTCACGCTTCCGCGATCCCGTTTGCCACAATTTAGGCAGACATTTTGGGATATGTCATTTATCTTCCCATAAGACTATAATGATTTTGCCTTTGCTCTTTTCATATTCCAGAAGTCTTTGGCCAAGCCTCGGGTTTCTAGAATATCGAAGTAAGGTGCGCCTTACGCTACTTGCCTAATTGAAAACTTTGACTTTGTCTCCTTGAGAATAGTCATTAACCCTCCAAGAGTTATTATTGCAATTTAGTACTTCTAAGATCTAAAGAATAGATCTATGAAGATCCTTCAATTTCATTATCATACTTTAAGGATCTAACCCTTAGTTCTGCTTAGTTCTGACAAAGAAATCAAGGAGTCTACTGCGGTAAGTATAATGGATTAAGCACTAAAGTTATCATCACATTAATCTTCCAAAGATTATGCTCTACTATTTGCTTAACTCCGGGCTTAGGCCTATTATGTTATTTTATCAAATAAAGTAACTTATTATTTTTCCAGGACCATCCTGAAATTTATTCCCAATTTTGAAAATTAAACCACTTAAATACATTTTCCCTAAGATTATGTTTTAAATGTCAATCTTTCTATTTTATCTTGATTTTAATAGTCCAACGATTTAGGTACTATTTATTATAATGATTACAATAGTCCAACTATTTAATCAACTATAATTAATAGATTAAAATCAATTATATTGATTACTATAATCCAATTATAAAATCAACTATAAATGAATAGTTTGAATATAGTCCAACTATTTATTAAAACAACATTTAAATATTAGTCCAACTAACATTTAATTTATATGACGAATGATATTTGATTGAGCGCGTATGACAAGTAATTAAACGAATATTGCAAATTCAATTCTTGCCTCCCACTATTTTTCGACGAGCCTCTAACCCTCTGTCGAGTACTCAGGAAACCGTGTTTCCTAGCGGGCTAGGATCCCGTTAAATATCACACAATCTTGACTTTGGCCAACAAATTGTATGATAATTAACTAGGTAAATCTCTAAGATCGATTGGATCCAATCCAATTCCTAGATCCGATAGGGGGACATCCAAGTCCGAAACATATATCTTATATATGCCAATACATCCAATGTATTACCTAACCTTTTTCCTCTGAATCAACTAAGCTTTGGCTTTGGCACAACAAACTTAGTGATCCCAGTTAAGCGCGACCCATTGACCATGGAAAGCTTCGTAATCAATGTCGATGGACAAGAAGTGGTATTGACTTTGGCCAACAAACTACAACTTGGACAAGACACCAATATGGAACAAAACTCTCGTGATTCAAACACATCATCGACAGACAAAGGCCTTGACTTTGGCCAACAAGCCAATGCCAGTCTCGGATCTTGAGTAAGAATCACTCAATGGAATGAAATATGCTTGATATTGTTTGAGGGATTTTTGAGTGCAAATTGGCAACCAATTTATTATCTTTGTTAAGGTTTCATCATCATACACCCTTAAACATGCATTCTAAACACATAATAAAGCGCGTATAATAAAATAATAATGATATGCGGATGGATACTTTACACATTGATCCTAGATCAAATCTCTCCCTTTCTCTCTCTCGCTAGCGCAAGTATTTACTTCTACCCGTTACACTACACTTCTAAAGAAACCTCATTAACATTGAGGGAATAGGTGAGAAGAGAATACAAAGAATATGGAGGTGATAAGGCTGGACAAGCAGGTCCAATTTAATAAATCAAATTTATTACAACAATTTCTAAAATTGTCCCACCCATCTAATATTCATCCGATATATATTATTCATGCATCGCAACCATGTATTCACACAAGCATGTTATCAATCAATCTAATCAAATTAATTAATCTGATAATTAGTGATCATCCAATGTTCAAACAACGATTTTATTTTGTTCGAGTCAAACTCATTTTGTGAATAAGTACTCAAAGTACGAATTCTCGAATTAAATTAACTAAAAAATTAAATCCAATTCAATTTGTATTTAATACTAATTCGCTATTTAATTCCAAATTAAATACTACACTTTATAATGAACTTTACGATTTAAATTCCAAATTTAATCGTTACGGGTCTCAAAGCCCGATTAACGTCCAACGTCAATTTAATTAAAGTCCAATGGGCTTTTAATTAATTTCTTAAGGTGTGGACTTTTGGTCAACTCGGGTCAAACCGAATAACCAAAATCCAATCCGGGATTTACCCCATAAGCCCAGAAATCAATTTTGGCCCATTAGGCCCAATTAAACTTTAAAGGTCCATTAGTCGCATTTGGGCTTTATGGATGCGGTTTTGGGCCCAATTGGATCCAACCAATTTTGCCTAAACCCATCTTGGTACAACCAAGCCCAATAAGCCCAATTACAACACAACAAGCCCAAATCCAATTTAAGGCCCAAATAATTAAATTCCAAAAATCCAATTTCCCAATTTAATTACACTAAAGTGTATAACACAATTAATCACCCAAATCAATATTTCCAAAACATCAAATTAGCCTAATTAATCATTCTTATCATTATTAAATTATGTCCAACACAATTTAACCAAAATCAAACCCAAACATGCTTCACTAGTCTCGGCTATTGTGGGGAAATTTATATCTGATTTGGTTTCAATCCAATTAAATCCACAATCGACATAAAACAACATTCCCGAATGATTTTCAACACATCCAATGATTAAAAATCAAAAAATCACCAAGACAAAATAGGGCATAACTTTCGGCCAACACCAAACGTTTTGGACAAATTTGTTCCAAACAAAATTTCAACAAATTGATCCAATCAATCTTCAATTAAACATACTTTAAGCATACCAAATCATCGAATTTCATTAATTCATGCTCAAACACATTTTACCCAAATTTTAAGCCCTAAATCAATTTCATGCTCAACCTTGCTCTGATACCATTGTTGGTGTTTGCTAAGGTCCCAAGATCATAAACAAGCATGAAACAAGTGCGAATACAAATCAACGAAGTTGCGGAATACTTACATCGATCGGTTGAGCCATGCGCGAGGCAACAAAATCAAATTCTGCCCACTGGTACATACGGCAGTGAGCTGCTTCTGCCTCCTCCAAATTCGGCCATGGGTGAGCTCCAAGCTTCGTCAAACGATTCCCGGCTCATGGGTGGACTTCCATATCACCTTCGCATGTCTCTCGGAGTGCTAGCTCTTGTGATTTTTGCCACAAAAATCACCACACTTGCTTCCCATTTTATTTTGGTTCTCGGCAGTTCACTGCCAAACCAGTGAAGAAATTGCCCATGTTGGGCGAGAGAGAGAGTTGTGTGTTGTTGGCTTCAAATTTGTGTATCTAATACCCAAATGTGAATTTCAAATTCATTTGCCATGAATTTGGCTTTCAAAAAGTCAAGCCTTAATGGCACCAACCACACACATCACTTCATCAATCCATCATTCAGTGAATAGTGACTGGCATCAATCACTCAAAGTGAAAGACATCCATCATTTGATTGACAAATGATGTGACGCTAGATGCGACTAGCGATTTGACGCTTGATTTGACTTACGTGCCACACTCGAATTCGAAATGCGAATGCGCTCACAAATAATCCCGGGCTCGGGTTCGCTAATTCCAAATTAACGAATTTTCCATTGCGTCATAATTAAATGATTACGCCTAGTGAAATCACTATTCACATCGCTAACGAATTAATTCTAAATTAATTCGTTCGCCCGAATTAAAATCTAATTTTAATTTCGCGTCGAAATCCAATTTCGTTTAATATATCGAATATATTAATTTATCGATTAATTCCAAATTAATCGTTATCTCTCTTTAAATGATATTTTATCTGGGATAAAATATCTTCGTAATTAATCCCAGATTAATTTTCTCTCTCTTTTAATTAATCCCAGATTAATTTAAAGTGCGAGTCATACGTCAACGGTGAATCTTTAGGAAGCGACCCATGAGATCCCCGGATATGTTGGCAGTAAATTCGGTCGTCGGACTATCCGAACACGTAAGTACCTAGTACTACGTTTTACCGATTTACAAGACAAGGTTGGCTTCTAGAAAAGCGACATGCCTACCCAATTCTCCAGAAATATCCTTACAGGAATAAAGGATCTATATCAGGCGTAGTATACGTAGTATTGCGTATATCGATCCAGTATCGGATGATCACGTGATAGGCCTGGGGCTGGAATTGTGTCTACCCCGTACGAAGTACATGTCGGATGTCTGGTAACTAGTCTCTATAATCGGATAAACCTGACCTTGTCATTTTATCCCGATGACTGCAGTACTTAAGAGTACTAGTACCGTATCCTACGTGACCATCATCTCCATATGACTGGAGTGACACTTCCATCTTGACATCACACCCAACACACTACGATTCTCAATATACCCAGCATAGGCTTACACAGAACCTATTAAAGCCCTGGACGACCGCAACCAAAGTATATTGATTGTCGCAAGTATTAGCGGTGCAAGTCTCAGGTTAAGACCAAATACACCTACCCTGATTTCGAACTTCCATAGACACATAGTCATACTACCAATGGAATTCCGAGGGGGTCTATCCAGAGCGAAGCTGTTTCCCGTACCATCGGTAAAACACAACCTCCTATTACACTTGCATGAGTATCATATACCCAAATATATGAGAACTATGTCGTTGTGCCCTCACAACGTGCACAAGTGTAATACTAGTCTTTTACGTATTTATCGATGTCCAATCTCGATAATACTCTGACTATGGATATTTAATGATTTATCATTCGTGGACTAATACTGTCTCATATCATTCTCCGTCTAGGAACAAATCATATGGACCTCCTATCATTTATATATCTAGGTGATCTAATCACAAATGATAAGAGTGTAATCTCCTTTGTCACATAGTTAATTTGTACAACAACACCATGATCTGTACAAATAGTGACGCTATGGGTCATAATTGTCCAACAGATATATCCCAGAGATATAGATATAAACGTCAAATCTCTATAGGGACAATCACGTCGACGTCTCTATTAGAAATTTCTAAAAGGACACTTAGAACTCACTTTTAAAATGTATCAGGGGCCCATGGTTTTTATCTGATTGCTAATCATATATGGACTACCTATGCTCTGTACACAGAACTGACGGATTCTATATTGACACACAGGACACCCTAAGGATCTCTCCACACCCAACGAATAGATGGAGGTCTGACCTTAATAGGTCGGTAACGTGACTGCCATCTAAGTGTGGAAGATGTCACATGTGCCCACAGTGGTATCTTAAGTCGAAGAATCACTTATGCTACTCAACCCGAGAATATTCTTATTGACGTTGGTGTACCATCCATTAAAAATCTTCAGTGAGTCATTCAGTGTTTATCCGCTATAAACACTTACATGTCTATATGAGTCTCCAAGACTCATGGTTCATTGAGAAACCATTGGAATCCAATATTCCAGTATACAACATGTACCAGTCTCAACGAGTTTACTATACTGACCAAGTAGTGTAAACCTTGACCAGTAACTGTCTAAGAATGACAATGTCATGATACAACTCAATGTTAGTTGCGACACTTTTACAATTGTATCATAACTAATCATTCTAAGGTCAATTACGTCTTTACCATATAAAGAGATATATTGTATTATAGAAACTATTTATTTTATTCATAATAAAATATTTACAAGAGTATTTATAAGGAAATACAACAGGAAATTGGCTCTCTGAGCTCCAACCCTAACAAAATCCCTCACATGCTCTAGTGCCAATATTGATTGTATCTAATACCCATCGACTCCGCATGTTTATCAAATAACTTTGGAGGTATGGTCTTGGTAAGCGGGTCTGCTACATTATCTTCACTTAGTACCTTGCATACGACAATGTCCCCTCACGACACAATCTCTCGAATTATGTGGTACTTTCGTTCCACATGTTTCGACTTCTGATGCGCCCTCAATTTTTTTGCTTGCGCAATGACTCCAGTATTATCATAGTATAACGGAATCGCATTCTCGATACTTGGGACCACTCCCATCTCTTTGATAAAGTTCCTAATCCATACAGCTTTCTTTACAGCTTCAAAAGCTGCAATGTATTCCACCTCTGTGGTGGAATCTGCTATTGACCCATGTTTGGAAATCTTCCAGCAAACTGCACCTCCGTTAAGGGTAAAGACGAATCCAGATGTAGACTTTCTATCATCGGGATCCGATTGAAAATCAGAATCTGTATACCCATTAACTTGCAGTTCATTTCCTCCATATATAATCAACTTATCCTTAGTACCTTTAAAATACTTCAGGATATGTTTAATGGCCATTCAATGGTCATTGTCTGGACTGGACTGATATCTACTAGTTACGCTAACAGTGAAACTGATATCAGGCCTAGTACATAACATGTAATACATTATGCTACCCAAACACGAAGCATAAGGTTGGTTAGACATTCTAACCTTATCATCTTCTATTTGCGGAGACATCATCTTCGAAAGATGAATCTCATGTCTGAACGGTATATTCGCTGTCTTACAGTTACCAAAATTATATTGTTCCAAGATCTTATCTATGTACGTTGATTGGGATAACCCAATCAGCTTCCTCTCTTTATCTCTATAGAGTTTTATGCTTAAAACATATGAAGCTTCTCACAGGTCCTTCATGAAGAAATTCTTACAGAGGTAAGCTTTGATGTCTTGCATCATCCCTATATCATTCCCAATGATTAGGATGTCGTCAACATAGAGGACTAAAAATACCACCATCCTCCCACTAGCCTTCTGATACACACAGGATTCTTACGAATTCTTGAGAAAACCAGACAATCTAATAATCTCGTCGAATCGAAGATTCCAACTTCGTGAAGCTTGTATAAGTCCATAAATGAACTTCTTAAGCTTACATACCATACCCGAGTTCTCGCTGGATGAAAAACCATATGGCTGTTCCATATAGATTTCTTCATCAAGAAATCCATTTAGAAAAGCCATTTTGACATCCATTTTCCAAATATCGTAATCATGATAAGCAGTTACAGAAAGAAGAATCCTAATAGACTTAAGCATTTCTACTGGTGAAAAAGTTTCATCGTAGTCGATGCCAGGTCGTTGTGTGTACCGTTTGCTACCAGTCGGGCCTTATAGGTTTCAACATTTCTATTAGGCCTACGCTTCCTCTTGTAAACCCATTTACAACCGATAGGAACAATTCCTTCGGGAAGTGAAACCAAGTCCCAAACTTGATTCTCATGCATTGAGTCTAACTCGGATTTCATGGCATCTTGCCACTTCACGGAGTCGATGTCCAACATCGACTCTCTATAGGTAAAAGGGTCAATCTCTTCAACCAAGAGAACATCGAGACTCTTTTCTTGTATCAAATACAAGCATTCATGAGGTCTAGATACCCTTTGTGAACTACGGAGTGTGTGTGTTGAAGGTTTTTCATCTACTTGAACTTCAGGTTTCTCCGTTGGTTCATTATTTTCATGTTGGTCTTCATCAAGTTCAATCTGTCTATGATTACCACATTCTGACAGAAATTTTACCTCTAGAAATTTTACGAAGTGAGATACGAACACATTTCGATGCTCTATATCATAGAACAGATATCCCTTCATATTCGAAGGATATCCAATAAACCTAAACTTTTGCCCTCGAGGCGAAAGCTTATTTTCCTGAGCCATCCTGACATAGGCAAGATAACCCCAAACCTTAACATAATTAAGATTTGGTTTCCTACCGGTCCATATCTCATATGAAGTCGAATGAACAGCTTTTGAAGGAATCTTATTCAAAAGATATGCAGCTGTTAAAAGAGAGTAGCCCCATAAATAATAGGGCAAATCTGTAAAACTCAACATAGATTGGACCATATCCAATAAAGTCTGATTTCTCCTCTCAGACATTCCATTGTGATGTGGAGTACCTGGAGGAGTATATTGAGCGAGAATCTCATTCTCCTTCATATAATCCATGAACTCACCACTCATATATTCGCTGCCTCGATCAGATCGAAGGTATTTAATATATTGACCAGTTTGTTTTTCTACTTCATTATGGAACTCTTTGAACTTTTCAAAGGTCTCTGATTTATGTCTCATCAGATAGACATAATCATACTGTGACATATCATCGGTAAAGGTAACAACGTATGAATAACCACTGTGAGCAGTCTGACTTAGTTGACCGCACATATCATAATATACGATTTCCAGTAAGTTAGTGGCACTGTGTCCAACACCATAAAATGGGGCTTTGGTCATCTTATCCTGAATACATGATTCACAAGATGGATATGGTTCAATGGTGAGATCTGGTATCAAACCATTCCTAACCAATTGGGTAAGGCGCTTCACGCCTATATGACCTAGCCTTATATGTCATAGTTCAATATTATTAACTACATGAAAACTATGTTTATTAATCCCAGTATTCAAAATATCTCTAGAAGTATGCAATATATAATGATCATGCTCATTTGGGTAATAAAAGATCTGAATATTACGTCTATCATATAAATATAAAAATAGTTCTTAATATTAACATGATAGTCTTCTACATCTAATACAAAAGGAGATATAATATTTGCTACACATCCTGGTACAACGTAGCAATCATTTAACAAAAGGCTCCCACTTGGTAAGGGGATCTCGTATACTCCCATTGCAATTGCAACTAGAGAGTCTCCACTCCCAAAATGCAACTGCATCTCTCCAGGCTTTAGCTTCTTACTTTCCTTCAGCACCTGCAACAATTGCAAATGTGAACAGGACAAGCAGAATCTAAAATCCAGCTGGATGTAACAGCTTCACAAGCTAATGAGATATCAATAATTGGAAAAATAAATATACTTGATGTAAATGCTCTCTCTCTCCTTATCTAGGCAATGTATTCATGACAGTTCCATTTCCAGTACCCGACTTTGCTGCAATGATGGCATTTGTCTTCAGACGCCCTCTTGGGCTTAGCTATCTTTCCTTGTGGTGATGGACCGAAACCCTTCATCTTCTTCACTTTCGTCTTCTTTCCCTTTGGCCTAGCCTGAGAAGAAGCGGAAAGTGAAGTAGGTTTCGGAGGCGAGTCGGTACTCCATTCCTTAGTCCTCTTCCGTTGTGATCAGCATCCTATGTAGTTCATGGTAGGAATAGATAATCCTGTTCATATTGAAGTACATTACGAATTGGCGATAAGATGCTGGGAGCGAACCAAGAATGACACTCCTACCGAGAATGTCATTCAGAGGGAGATCATGTTGCCTCAGTTGTTCGATCAAATCGACCAAGTGAATAACATGTGAGCTCACAGCTTGCCCCTCGTCCAGTCGCACATGGAACAGTTCCATCGCCACTTTATGAACAACAACTTGTTCTTGGTTCATGTATGATTCTCTTAATCGCATCATCATACTATATGCATCTACCACGCCATAGTACTGCCTCTTGAGTTTCGATGCCAGTGAACTTAAAATGTATGATTTAACTTTTAAATCATCGTCTTTCCAAGACTGGAAAGTTTCTAGTTCATCCGGTGTTGCATCATATCTCAACTTTTCGAGTTCAAGGACAATCCTTAAATCCATATCACAATCGGTAAAGTTTTCAGCGCCTTTCAGTTTGTTCGTATCCAATATACGCGCAAATGAATTAGTCTATTGTGCCGCCATTGTAAATCTATCATATAGATTACGAAAAACGGTTAGCTGAATTAAACAGTTTCATATAATATCAAAAGCATTAACTAGATCATGGATTTTTAATCTAAAAATTCTCCTCTCACTAAATCATGCAATATTGTAATCCCCAAAGAGAATACAAAGATTTAATAATTAAATTAAATAAAAATAGTGAAATGTGGATCCCATGAATATATTTCAGTCACAGCTTTGGCACGTTCTCGCCTACATATATTCATTAGGTAGACAACTCATTGTCAATCACTCACTAGTGACTCATGGGTTCCGGTCCTGATCGTTTCTCATTGTGATAGTTTTGGCACGTTCACAAGGAGGCGTACCAATGTTAAACTCGTCAATGATAAACTCAAGCTACTTGCGTAACCTTGACAGCTTTGGCACGTTCAGGATTCCACTTTCGCTTGAATTTATCTAGTATCCAATATACATCTGGCATAAATAAATTTCTATCGGCTACATCCTCATAGCTTTGGCACGCTCTCGGATGTAGTCATAGAAAAGATATCTATAAACCGTATTGACAAGATGGATCATGTAACATGCATCAAATACATAATTAACATATAACCTTGTTAATTATGGATTTTTCGTAAAGTGTCATATACCCTAAATCTAATCAAATTAAATTCAACATGTATGTATCAAGCAAAGAAAAGACTGAGCATTGAATTTAAAGGTCTAATCATATCAATGGCCTAGAATCAGACTCGCTCTGATACCATTTTTGTAGGGATTTTGAAGGAAATACCCGGGGAACGCGGAAAATCAAAATTTTTTTATTTCAATAATTTTTCTTGGATCAATTAAAATAAACTTATTTATTTTAATTAACCAAAACTTAAAAACTGAAATTTTATCCAAGATATCATATTTTTTTTGAAAATTACCGTGTGACCCCTTAACTTTGCTTTTTATTCATTTTAGTCCTCAAATTATAAATATAATGTCGGATGATTCCAAAGCAGTTCTAAAATGATTTCCAACATGTCCAATACATGAGATAAAAAATTGCAACAAAAACCCCCATAAAAGTCCAAAATTGTCGTGAGGTCCCTTAGGTGGGCATATTGTGCATTTTGCTCTTTACTTGTTCAAAACATGTCAAGATTAAATCAAATCAACCTAAAATTAAACATGCATCATATCCACATCATAATACATCACATATATGAAAATCCCCAAATTTGGAATGGGTATAGACCCTAATTTTATAATTTCTTCAAATTGGATAAATTAAACCAAATCAAATGAATCCAACACTTCAATCAAGTCTCTACCACACCAAACAAGTCTTACCACTTTGAAATAACTCTAGAATAATTCTAGGTCATCAATGAGTGGCCCAACAACTCTATAATGGCAACTAGATCATCAAATGATCAAAAGAATGCTTACTAACACCTTATAAGCTTTCTTTGTTCATCATACATGCAAAACCCTATCATCAAACTTCCAACCATAAAAAACACAATGAATAAAGAGTAGAAAAACTTAAGAATAACATAGGATGTAGCCAAGAACAAGAGGAAAATTTTTCCTACAAATAGCAAGTTGGAAACACTTACTTATTTCCAAGCTTATCTTGATTTCCTTTTGTTTTCTTCTCTTTTTTCTCCCAAACTTCTTTTGTTTATGTTTATGGAGGTTTAGATAAAGATGAAGCAAATGAAATAATTTAACACTTTAAATACTTAGGTCATGGCCGAATTTTGCAAGATAAAAGAAATTAGATATTTTCAATTTTTAACAAGTTAAAACAAATATCTAACAAGTCAAAACCAATTTGATGACTATTTCTTTTAATGTAAAAGTCAAACAGTTACATTCTAATCATTTCCAAACTTTATCATAACATAAGATATTTATATTTTTATTATTTTTATTATTTAACAATTAAATAATTAATTAATTAATTAATTAAATATAATTATCTCAAATATATGTATTATATTTACTTTAAATATCTCAAATACATATATTAATGATATATGTCAAATATCATAATTTGACAATTAATTATGTGTATTTAATAATATCATATATTAAAAAAGAAACACACATTAATTAGAAAATGACGGTTCGGTCCCTAAGCATGTATCTTTCGTTTAACCCTTAAACGATTTATAAATAATCACCATTATTCATAAAAATCACCCTAGTGCTCTACGAGTATATTTCATTAGTGAGACTCTCTAGATTCAGGCATATTCGTCACGAAATCTAATTTCGTGTCCATAATTCACCCACCCGTAAATTATGACGACCACTGATAAACTCGCTGAATCATACAGGTCGAGGTCATGGCATAAGTTTAATTCCTACATCACAGGTATCCGGATATATCCCAGAGATATAGAGGTAAACGTCAAATCTCTATAGGGACAATCCAGTCGACGTTTCTATTAACAATCTCTAAAAGAACAGTTAGAACTCACTTCTAAAGTGTACCACAGGCCCATGGTTTTTATCTGATTGTTAATCATATATGGACTACCTATGCTCTGTACACAGAACTGACGGATCCTATCTTGACACACAGAAGACACCCTGAGGATCTGTCCACACCCAATGAATAGGCGGAGGTCTGACCTTAAAAGGTCGGTGACGTGACTGCTATCTAAGTGTGGAAGATGTCTCATATGCCCGCATTGGTATCTCAAGTCGAAGAATCATTTATGCTACTCAAACTGAGAAGATTCTTATAGACGTTAGTGTACCATCCATTAAGAATCTTTGGTGAGTCGTTCAGTGTTTATTTGCTATAAAATCCTACACGTCTATACGAGTCTCCAAGACTCATAGTTCATTGTGAAACCATTGGAATCCAATATTATAGTATACGACATGTACCAGTCTCAACGAGTTTACTATACTGACCAAGTAGTGTAAACCTTGATCAGGAACTGACTAAGAATGACAACGTCTTGATACAACTCAATGTCAGTTACGACGCTTTTGTAACTGTATCATAACTAATCATTCTAAGGTTAATTATGACTTTACCATATAAACAGATATATTATATTATAGAAACTATTTATTTTATTCATAATAAAATATTTACAAGAGTATTTACAAGGAAATACAACAGAAAATTGTCGCTCCGAGCACCAACCCTAACAGTACGTCCCACCGAGGGGTTATTGTGTTCGTTGGCATAGGATCGGAGTTTCTCCCTTATTGTCTTGTATTAAATGGCATAATAAGGGGACATTCTCTAGTGCCCAATAGATTACAATGGCTCAGGGTCGGGTATATTCCACTGAGGCCTTATTGTGTCTGTTGGCTCTAGGTCGAGTACTTCACATCGAAGCCTTATTGTGTTCATTGGCATTGGGTCGGAGTTTGTCCCACATGGCCTCGTATTGAATGACACAATGAGGGGACAGTCCCTTGTGGCCAAGTGTTTACAGTGGCTCGGGATTGGTACGTCCCACCGAAGCCTTACTTTGTTTGTTGGCATAGGGTCAGAATTTCTCCCACATGGCCTTGTATTCAATGGTATAATGAAGGAATATTCCTTTGTGGCCAAGAGATTTCAGCGGCTTGGGGTCGGCTACGTCCCACTGAGGCCTTATTGTGTTCGTTGGCATGGGATCAAAGTTTCTCTTTCATGGCCTAGTATTGAATGGCACAAGGAGGGGACATTCCCTTATGGCCAAGTGTTTACAGCGGCTCAGGGTCGAGTACGTCCCACCGAGACCTTATTGTGTCTGTTGGCATGGGGTTGGCGTTTATCCCTCATGTCCTTCTATAGAATGGCACAATGAGATGACATTCTCTTATGACCAAGTGTTTACAGTGGCTCGCGGTCAGGTAAGTCCTACTGAGGCCTAGTTGCCCTCGTCGGCACGAGTCATAGTTTCTCCTTCATTGCCTCGTCTAAAACCAGGTCAGTCTGGGAAGTATTAAAGATGGTCGGGTAGGCGATGCTCAATATTGAGATCTATTTAAAAGGTTCAGAATCTTCTAAGTATAAGGAGAATATCTGGAGGTCAGATTTGCGGTATAATGTGCTCAAACCTCAATATTTGTGCTCATGGCATGGGCCCTTGGGGAATGGAAGAAGTTAATCTGATTCAATTTACCAAGTATTGGTTAATGTTGATTGGCTCAGCATGTTCAAGTGAAGTGAAAATTGCCCTGGGTCAGGTCTTTGTTCGGTGTGTGCTTAAGTATTGAAGAATACTTGAATGTTGAAAAATGATTTTCATTAAGGTTGTGTACATTAGGCCCTCTTGACGTTACCTATACATATAAAAAAAAAGTCAGTGGGAACTTACTTGCAGAACTTGAAGATGATAGTGAGGGCTTTGTGAAACTATTGCAGGCTTGAAGTTACAGAAGACAATAAGAAGCTTTGAGATTTCTTTAGAAAAGACGAAGTGGTAAAATGAGGACTTGAAGAAGAACGGCCTTTAAATAGGCTATTTGGTCTGGTTTATGCCATCGGATTAAGGCAAGTGTACGAGATCAACGACATGTATGATGGAGATCTTGGCCGTTGAATTCAAATGAAATGCTCATATTGAAACCACGATTTCGGTTGGGCACAGCTGTATTGAGTTTTGGCGCGCAAACCGTGGATGCGTGACATTTGGCATCTCGGGAGATAAAGCAAAAAGAAGGCCTAACATATGTGACGGGCATTTAAGGAAGACCATTAAACCTTCACATCTTCCTAGAGACGATTTAGAAACCCTAGTAAGACTTCAGTAGGTGATGAAAGAAAGGCAATCATTATAAAAAATGGAAACTTTGGCGATATGTGTGCCTTCTTAACCCGAGGACATTGTAGTATGAATAGTTACGAGATATGACCCGATGACACAGGCACAATCTATACCATCTTTTTATAATTCCCGACATCAACTCACAAACTTCTTGATACTGAGAACTATGGGACAGATGTTGATGGTGGTTTTTTACCCCGAGGAAGTTTGAGGCCTGGGAATGGGTAGAATGAAGTTTGAACTTTACAGATGATTGAGGCCCAAAGTCTTTGAAAGGGGAGAGTTCATATAGAGGGGCCC
Organism: Zanthoxylum bungeanum; assembly: GCA_019454045.1. Taxonomy (NCBI): domain Eukaryota; kingdom Viridiplantae; phylum Streptophyta; class Magnoliopsida; order Sapindales; family Rutaceae; genus Zanthoxylum; species Zanthoxylum bungeanum. Next base: position 13,563 of record SKCR01020212.1, on the reverse strand, counting down.
GAGCCCAAATTACATAGGAATACCCGAGGGAAGAGCCAGTTGATGAGACTAGGTTAGGATACCGACCCGACCTAAAGGAAAGGTATCAGATTCGACAGTATTTGAACACACGTGGAAGCCGACTCGAGGGGGTCATACTTACCGACCTGACTCGGTCGAGGAAGTTGGAAGAGGCATGACCAAGCATCATTCACCTCGGCACGCTGACCCGATGAGCAGAGCTGAGACCACAATGTATCATGTACTTGAGAGAATATGACATATGCCCTACATGAAAGTTTGGGCCTCCTGAAGGCTGATGTGATAGAAGTAACTCAGCGAATTTCCTTAGGAAGAGACTCTGATAGACAAAACAGTGCTGGAGTGGTTGAGTCACAGGCTATCACATTGGCAGAACGTGTAGCAGTGGATAAAAGGTTGGAATGATGGGCTTCTGCGGGCAGAGTGTGGTTGAATCAGAAACCAGAGCTACTGTTTACAGAGTGATTGGGAAAAAGAAACATGGGCAACAATGACAGAATGACGTGGGCTGATGTCATGGGTGGTGGAATAGTAGATTCGGAAGTCTATATAAAGGAATCGAACACTCAATTTCAAGGGTTGGCTCTTTTGTTAGCAATCTTGATATTTCACTACTTGTAAAGAGAGACCTGATAAGTGCATGAAAATATACTTTGAACATCACTAATTCAGCTCTATTATCAAGTATTTAATCTTAATTGTAGTTTCTTTTATGTTTTATTATTATGATGCAATGGAACATGGATCTTGGAGCAATTGTACGTGTTTTGGGACCTTACAGACGCATCGAAAGCACGCGGAAAGAGCAGAAACACAGAAAACATAACTCCATAAATTTCAACTGGCGTCACGAAGCCGCCTCAGAATGGAACCATAGAGAATGGCGGAGAGTTTGGCACCGCAAAACCACTTTTCGGTGCCGCGGTGCCCCGGCAGATGCCCAGAAACTTAGTTTAGTCGTATTTTACATGTACAATGACTCCGGGACTTCCCTATATATACCTAAGCTCGTCTAAAACCTTAAAAATGAAAAAAGATACACAAAAAAAAGTTCAAATCACATATTTGAGAGAGAAGAACATGGAAGCTTTAGTCAAGACATGATGTCTCTCCGATCCCTTCAGGCTATGTCTTTCTTTTCTATGGAGAACTAATCTCCTAGGCGAAACTAGGGATGAACTCTTGTACTTAACTTCTTATATTCATGTTTTTATTCCTGAATGATCTTCAACGTTCAATACAATTGATGTTTCGTTATTCTCTATTATCTTTTGATTTATAATCCAGAGATTGTGTTTTACTAATTTTCATATATGAATAGTCATGCTTTTTCTATGTGTGATAGGGAAACCCAGTTGTAACTAGTATTGTTATTTTATGAGTTAATCTTCTGCTGCAGTATTGCCTGTGGGTATATTATCGACGTTAGATAGGTCATAATGATAACATAGTATGATGTTAACATGGAGAAAGTAATTCATCGATTATCTTAGAATTTAATGTGTTTTAAATTGAAATATCTTCTGATTGTTGGTTTGGGAAGTGAAACCTTCAATTGAGTAATAAAAGAAATCAACTACTGAATATAGGGACTTGATATAAGAGAGATTCTTGACGCTTTGCTGTTTTTCTCTATTGATAATTCTTACGTATTTTTTCATAGTTTTTATTTCACATTGTCAATTAAATCATTTCCTTCAATTAAGTTATTGCTAACGTTCGTATTAAGTGATTCAGTTCCTTCATAATCATCTCTCTGAGGAATCGACACCCCAACTATACTGTGATAAACGTAAGTACTTTTTGGGCGTAATCAAATTTTGGCGTCGTTACCGGGGAGACGATGTACGATCAAAAGGAGCAGGTTTTCTTGGTCAATAGCAAAGCGGTAACTTCGTTCCATCTTTACTTTTTATTTATTTATTTCAGTTTTAGTTTTAGTTTAGAATTTTGTTTTTTTAGCTTTAATTCTTTTATTTCTGTTTTCTTGTTTTATTTGTGTTTGAGTGCATACCTAGACTTAGGGATTGTTTTGGAAGATTTGTTAGAATAATGGAGGAAGATTCAGATTCAGAAAATCTATTTGAAAACCTTTTTGCCACACCACCTATATCTAGCACACACAACATGAGTGATTATGAGAGGCAACCCATTAGGACTCTTGAGGAGTACCTTCATCCCACTCGCAAAGCTACACCATCATGCATAATGTTTCCTCTTAATGCACCACATATAGACTTTAAACCTGGAATGATATAGTATCTCCCAAGCTTTCATGGTTTGGAGAATGAGAACCCTTATGTGCATATTAGGGAGTTTGAAGATGTCGTAACAACCTTCCATGATCAATTTGGGACTACAGACACAATTAGACTTAAGTTCTTCCCTTTCGTCCTTAAAGATAGAGCTAAAAGCTGGTTATATTCTTTGAGACCTCGTTCATCATGTGGTGAGATGACACATGCATTTTTCAATAAATACTTCCCACACCATAAGACTAATGCTTTGAAAAAATAGATCTCTACTTTCTCCCAAAAATACAGTGAAACCCTTTTATCAAACTTGGGAGAGGTTTAAAGAGATGTTAGCTAGTTGCCCTCATTATGGGTATGAGAGTTGGCGCTTACTGAGTTACTTTTATGACGGTCTAACCCCTAGGGAGTGCTAATTCGTTGAGATGATGTGCAATGGCGAGTTTATACGAAAGAAGCCTGACGAGGCACTAGAGTATTTGAATGACCTAGCCGAAAAAGCTCACACTTGGACTGGACCTAATGCCATGGATAGCACTGATAGGACACGTTCCACTCCTTCTAGCGGAGGCATACACCACTTTAGGGAAGATGATAGTCTTAAAGCACATGTTGAGCTATTAACTATAGATATAGGAGCTTTAAAAGCCAAATATAGTAAAACTATGCATGCGGTAGCCCAGTTAGAACCTCAATGGGTATGTTTTATATGTAAGAGGATTGACCATCTGGCCCAAGAGTGTCCTTCATATGGTGAGATGAGGGAAATATATGAGGAGCAATGCAATACCTTAGGGATGTACAAGAAACCTTATACACCGTATTCAGATACTTATAATCCTGGTTGGAGGAACCACCCAAATTTCAGTTGGAAACAATAGTCTCAACAGCCCACTCAAACACCACAGCCTAGAGGTTACAGTGCTCCCCAGTATCCCACACCTACCATTCCTAGAAATTCTTTAGAAGATGTTGTGCAAGCATTTATAGAGGCCCAGAACAAAACTAATCAAAGGTTTGAGTCATTAATAGTTCAGGTGGTTGAAGAAAATAATAAGATAAAGAGTCAAGTCTCTAAATTAACTAATGTGTTAAGTGTGCAGGAGTCAGGAAAATTCTCATCTCAGGCACAACCAAATCCGCGAGGACAACACATGGAACAGGCTGACCATGATGCATCCAATGTAAAGGATCTTAATGCCATAACCACTCGGAGTGGTAAAGAGATAAATGTGCATGACACTTCCAACACTAAAGGTGACACCACAGGTAGTAATGCAGATATTCTTCACGAAGAACAAGTGGCACAGAGCCCAGTCCGAGTATCTTTCCCTCGAGCTCTTAGGCCTACTACGAGAGATACAGACCCTAATGGTGAGATCCTAGAACATTTAAAGCAAGTAAAGATTAACCTTCCTTTATTACATGTGATCAAACAGGTTCCCACATATGCGAAGGTTTTGAAGGATCTATGCACCATGAAGAGAAAGCATCATGTGAAGAAGACTGCATTCTTGACAGAACAAGCAAGTGCAGTAATTGACCAGAGGGCCCCACCAAAATACAAAGATCTGGGATGCCTCATTATTGCTTTCCACATTGGCACATATGAGTTCGGTCAGGCTTTATTAGATTTATGTGCTAGTGTTAATCTTATGTCATATTCTATCTATATGCAGCTATGACTTGGAGAGATTAAACCTACATCTGTGGTTTTACAATTAGTCGATCGCTCTATCAGAACACCGCGGGGAGTAGTTGAGGATGTTTTACTTCAATTCGATAAATTCTACTATCATGTTGATTTTCTGATTTTAGATACGCAGTCTGTGATTAAAACTAAGTTAAAAATCTCACTCATCTTAGGTAGACATTTTCTTGCTACAGCTAATGCCTTCATTAATTGCAAGAATGGTCTCATGAAATTATCATTTGGGAATATGATATTGGAAGTGAATATTTTTCACATTGGGAAACAACCACACGATGATGATGAGTGTCATCATACATACCTGATGGATACGGTCGTACCTCAAATAGCCTCCATACAACATGAATCTAATCCTCCCGAACTGGAACTGATCCCAAAGAACCATAAAAAGAGGAAAAAAAAAGTCGATGCTCACTTGAAGATGATCATTGGAAAGTTAAAAATGAGGTTGAGCCAATTTTACCATATGGGCAGCCTAAAATTTCAACTATCAGTAGACCCTGGGGGATCTATGGATAAACAGCCACAGCCAGCCAAAAATTCTTTTTCATGTCTTACTCACCAGTGGAAGCCACCATGACCATTTGGGTGATTGTGTCTGGCTGAAGACGTTAAACTTAGTGCTAGCGGGGAGGCAACTCTTGCATTTGTTTATTTTTTATTTTTTATTTTCTTTACTTTAGTATTATTTTATTGTGTGCTAATTACTTGTTTATTATTTGCATGAGTATTTATACAGGTGTTAGCGCAACCCACACATCTCATGCAACCAAAGTCTTACCAGTAGGATCTTGATCAACTCCATGCACGGTAGTGTTGTTCCTCACTCTTGTTTCTTTATGTTTATCTTACATTGAGGACAATGCAAGTTTTAAATTTGGGGGTGTGCGCATAGACTGATAGTTCCTGCCATTTAAAATAAAAAAAAATTAATTAGGTTTTAGTCCTTAATAGTAAAGCATAAGTCCAATGATGAGTATTGTTTGCTTTAGGATGAAATCTTAGAAACGATAAGTTCTTTAATGTGCTTTTACCTGATGTCTTGAGTAGTTGATCTAGGTTAGACTCGTAAGCACTTAACTATAGGTTTTTAGTAGTAAGAACCTATATAGTTGGCAAAGTGACTAGTTGAAGAAATTGTATGTAGATGAATGACTGTTTGCTTAGATGTCTATCTTGATTTTCTAGTGTTATGATGTATGGTATAGTTAAAAATAAAAACAGAAAGAAAAAAAAAATTAAACCACCTATAACCGATAAGCATGAAGCTACCCATGGGCGAGTGTTAGGACCACCATGAGGAGAAATGATACCTTAAAGGGTATGTGTGTTGAAAAAAAAGATTTTGAAAGAAGAAAAAGAAAAAAATCATGCAATATTGAGCAAAGGCAATTATAGAGCACATTTGAGATATCTAGGTTGGTTTGACCAATCAGATCCTAATTTTTAACGAAATCATTGAGTTGACTTACCTAGGAGTCGAGCTGTGAATGAACCTTCACACACATATATTGTGAGTCTCGCTTAGATGATTTATTCAACGACTTGGATTTGAATTGCATTGAGTACTTTGAATGTTCTTTGATTTCATTGCTAAGCATTCTTTGAGAACAATAATATGTGTAACTATTAGGACTATTTCATTTTGTTATTTTTGTATGATTGCATATGTTTTGAATGACGTTTGTGGGTGTCGTCGCTGCAAGCCCTCACGAGACTATAACTCGTCCACTAGGGCCACCTACGGGTTTAAAGGCTTATTGCATACGCTAAATGCAATCGTGATCCCTACGAAAGTGGCTTGGATAGTTTTTATTTATTTCTTTTAAATTTAGTTTAGTTTACATTTTCTTTTTGCGCTTGAATTGATGGGGACTAGCAATAAGCTGGTTGGGGGTTGTGATAAGTGCATGAAAATATACTTTGAACATCACTAATTCAACTCTATTATCAAGTATTTAATCTTAATTATAGTTTATTTTATGTTTTATTATTATTAAGCAATGGAACATGGATCTTGGAGCAATTGTACGTGTTTTGGGACCTTACGGACGCATCGAAAGCACGCGGAAAGAGTAGAAATACAGAAAATACAACTCCAGAAATTTCAACTGACGTCGCGACGCCGCCTCAGAATGGAACCATAGAGAATGGCCGAGAGTTTGGCGCCGCAACGCCACTTTCCGGCGCCCCGGTGGATGCCCAGAAACTTAGTTTAGTGGTGTTTTACACGTACAATGACTCCGGGACTTCCCTATATATACCTAAGCTCGTCCAAAACCCTAAAAAGGAAAAAAGATACACAATAAAGAGTTCAAATCACATATTTGAGAGAGAATGACAAGGAAACTTCAGGCCAGATAGTATGTCTCTCCGATCCCTTCAGGCTATGTCTTTCTTTTCTATGGAGAACTAATCTCCTAGGCAAAACTAGGGATGAACTCTTGTACTTAACTTCTTATATTCATGTTTTTGATTCCTGAATGATCTTCAACGTTTAATACAATTGATGTTTCTTTATTCTCTATTATCTTTTTATTTATAATCCAGAGATTGTATTTTACTAATTTTCATATATGAATAGTCATGTTTTTTCTATGTGTGATTGGGGAACTCAGTTGTAATTGGTATTATTTTTTTATGAGTTAATCTTCTGCTGCAGTATTGCCTGTGGGTATATTGTCGACGTTAGATAGGTCATAATTATAACATAGTATGTTGTTAACATAAAGAAAGTAATTCATCGATTATCTTAGAATTTAATGTGTTTTAAATTGAAATAACTCCTGATTGTTGGTTTGAGAAGTGAAACCTTCAATTGAGTAATAAAATGAATCAACTACTGAATATAGGGACTTGATACAAGAGGGATTCCCTACGCTTTGCTGCTTTTCTCTATTGATAATTCTTACGTATTTTTTCATAGTTTTTATTTCACATTGCCAATTAAATCCTTTCATTTAATTAAGTTATTGTTAACATTCGTATTAAGTGATTCAGTTCTTTCGTAATCATCTCTCTAAGGAATCGAAACCCTCAACTATACTGCGATAACCACAAGTACTTTTTGGGAGTAATCAAGACCTGAAAACTTAATGATAGAGATAGAAAGCAAGTGATTTTGATCCGAGCAAGTAATAATATTCTCACTCTTTACTCCTGTGGACGTAGGTTGGAGTCACACTCCACCAAATCTCATTAATCTCTTGTTTTCTTTATGATTTTCTGCCTGATTGCTAAGTTTGTTTTAGTTCCTAACTAACAAAACAAATTTAGAGGTTTATTCGAGGGATTAAATTCCCAAATTACCCTTACAATGAAACACAGCCGTGATATATTTCGAGAACTAAAGAATAACTGGTCTCAGGCAGCATTACATATACATGGAAACCAACCATCATCTTTTTATTTTGATAAACATATTTAACAAGCAGTATCAGGCTATCAGCAGCCTTTTGACAATCTTTCACTCTTCCAACAACAACACAATTTAAAACAAAGCATAAATGCAATGCACAACATACTGACACAGAGACAAAGAGTTGACACAGATGAGAGAACAGAGAGAGATAGAGTTTTCAGAACCATGTCGCAAAACAGAGAGAGGCAGAGAGCAGATCAGTAGACAGAGATGAGAGAACAGAGAGAGGCAGAGATGAAAGAAGAGAGAGAGAGACGACTAGGGCTTCACGCTCTTTTTTATTTTCCCCAATTTAAAACGGTATCGTTTTGTTTAGACATAAAATGACACAATTTATTTAAAAATAAAATACAATAATAATAAAATACAAAAAAAATCAGGTTTTACCGATTCATCGGTTTTCAACAGTTTTATACACAGTCGGTTTTTAAATATTATCCAGATCGGATACATGACCGATTTCCGGTTCGACAACATTGCAATTGCATATACAATTTAGAGATATGACCATTTAGTCAATTCATTTTAAATTTATATATTTTAAAACAATTAATATTATATTATATATAAATAGTTTACATAAAAAAATGATATAAAATTATCACATTAATGATAGAAGTGTTGCCTTTTTGGATGATGAATTGTAAATTGATATTTATGAGATTTTTTTCCTCTTTTAATAAAAAGGTATCTCTAATTTGTTACACATAATTACTAGTAGGATGATAAAAATCCTCATAAAGATGGGGATTCACGACGATCCAGTACGTTAAGAGCGGATAAGATGATAATTTTTTATAGTCGTTGATTGGAAAGGTCATGTACGGATATTAATATTCAAATAAAATTAAAATCTATGTGTGAATGGGGCCTTGTACGTTAGGTCGGGTAAGGGATCAATATTCATACCAATTGATTGAGCGAGACGGATACATATATTGACATCATGTATCATACCCGATCCGTTATCATCCATACTTACTAATATCAATTATTTTTTTTGCTATTTTCTAAATCATTTCCATTGTTCTATTATTTACAAAACATCATATAACGTAGGGCATAATTAAAGACAAAAGAATATATGAACAACATTGAGACGAGAGTCGAACCATAAATCGTGCTTATAAACAGCTATTTTTAAGGAATCAAATCATGTTATAAATATTATTTCTTAATTACACTTGATGAAATGAAAATGCAAGTTTTTTTTTCTAATCTTTTGATTTACGCTGAGTGCACATGTTGGAATATTATAACATATATTATCAAATCATGTTAATTAAGTGGGAAGAGAGTCCATGCATTATTTTTTTTTTTCAATTACATATATGAAAGTCAACTCTTGATTCATTTGTTACCTAACAAAGAAGTGCTTTTGTAATTTTGCCACCAAACAAAGCATATAAATTTTTGTTCTTTCCACATTTCAAACACAAACCAAGACTCTCTTGCATGTTAATGTTAGTTTCAAAATCACTTTCTTTAGCCGTACTCATTGTTTTGTCAACTTTTCTTCCACCTAATGAAATCTTAACATTTTTTTCATTCCCATTTCTATTTTTTTTCAAATTTCTGATACCCTTTAATTTATGCAGCCTTCTTCTTAATTCAGTTTCATGTTTATAATTTGGTAGGTTAATCTCTTGGTGTGTATTTCTTTTGGTATGCCATTTATTCACTTTCATGATTTTTTTTTATATGTGATTATGTTATGATCATCTGGGTATGTTTTAAAACTGAAAAATTATATGCTTTGATCTTTGTGTGACATTGAATTTTTTTCTGCTTTAATTTACACACTGACAAATCTTTGTTTAATTTGTATATTGCAAGTGTAATCATTTATCTTTGGTTGATTTTATTTTGAAGGTGGGATTTCTTAATGAATTCATAATTTTGATATTGTATTGCTATTTGGATTTTATACCATGATTAGAGAATGAAGCATGCTTAAAGTTGTTTTTTGTTTTGCTTTCAGCAATGCATATAATGACTGCAAATCGAAGGACAAATTTTACTGGCAGAATTCTTGTGGTTTCTGTCCTCACAGCTGTTTTAATTTTCATATTCAGTCTGTCCCCTGAATCTAACAGCACCAAAGCTGTATGTTTCTGATCTTAATAGGAGATAATTTGTGGAGGGCTTCTGTTTTTTCTTGTTTATGCAACTTAACTACCAAATGAAACACTCCCAATATGACATCTTCTTTCATTACATTTCCAGTTCTCGCGGCATGAACTAGGCGTGACTCATGTCTTAGTAACTGGAGGTGCAGGGTATATAGGTTCTCATGCTGCTCTTCGCCTGCTGAAAGACTCATATCGTGTAACAATAGTGGTACATCTCATCCCAAAAGAAGCTTCTTTCCCAGTTTGATTCAATGTCATGTCAACTATTAAAACCAATTTCAGTTTAAGTTACTATTTATATGTGTGCATTAACTTGTATAAACTCTTGTTTCGTTTGACAGGACAATCTATCGCGAGGGAATATGGCTGCTGTTCAAATTCTGCAAGAGCTATCCCCACAGCCTGGGCGACTTCAGTTCATTTATGCTGATCTAGGGGATGCTAAAGCGGTACTGAATGACATTAGGACTATCATGGAGCATGAGTCTCATTGATCTTTGGCCTTAATTTATTAATCGCATTAGCTCTTCTTTGCGAAACATTTCAGGTCAATAAAATCTTTGCAGAAAATGCATTTGATGCTGTTATACATTTTGCTGCAGTTGCTTATGTTGGTGAAAGTACACTTGAACCTCTAAGGTATGATTTCTTCATCTTTAAACTTTATACATCCTAACCTTACATTAACAGTCACCATTTCCTGCAGATACTATCACAATATTACATCAAACACCTTGGTGATTTTAGAAACAATGGCAGCACATAATGTGAAGACATTGATATATTCTAGTACTTGTGCAACTTATGGAGAGCCTGAGAAGATGCCAATTACTGAAGAAACTCCTCAAGTGAGATTTCCTAATGCAATTTTTATCCACTGAATAGGATAAGCCTGTAGGAAATTATGAGAATGATTAGTGAATTTGTCTTTTGAACACTTATTTATATCATCTGTTGATCAATGCAGAATCCAATTAATCCATATGGAAAAGCTAAGAAGATGTCAGAAGATATCATAATTGATTTCTCCAAAACCACCAAAATGGCTGTCATGATCCTGCGGTAAGTGACGCTGGTAACTTCTTGTTCTTCATTATCCTTTCACACTCACTTCTTGGTCTTCAAGATTCTCCAAGGTTGTCATATTTTGTTTGACAAACCTCATGTAAAGATCATCAAGCAATTTGTTAATTAAATCCTATATCGCGAGTCAAGATGAAAGTTCATTTTTTGTGTCAAGGGACTAACTTCCATATTGCCTTAATTCCAGATACTTTAATGTGATTGGATCAGATCCAGAAGGAAGATTAGGGGAAGCCCCCCGTCCAGAACTACGTGAACATGGCCGGATATCTGGAGCTTGTTTCGATGCAGCTCGAGGGATTATTCCTGGACTTAAGGTCCCCTCTCTCTTTTCTCCCTTAATATTTGTTTCCTTTTCTGCTCTGAACAGTGATAATTGTGTAGCTCATGATATATGCACACACAAGAAAGTGAGATTACTCTGCTTATGCTACAATTTCAGGTTAGAGGTACAGATTATAACACAACCGATGGCACTTGTGTGCGTGACTACATTGATGTCACAGACTTGGTTGATGCTCATGTGCAAGCTCTTGTCAATGCCAAGCCTGGGAAAGTTGGCATCTACAATGTTGGCACCGGAAAAGGTGATTGACACTGTCTACTTCAATTTCACACTGTCGGTTCATTGATGGCGTCTACATTACAATGTTAATAAACTGCAGTGCCTGCTTTGATCTGGTCATCAACATTGTTTGGATGAATTTCAGGTAGATCAGTGAAGGAATTCGTGGAGGCGTGTAAGAAGGCAACAGGGGTGAACATAAAGGTTGAATATCTCAGCCGCAGGCCAGGGGATTATGCAGAAGTTTACAGTGATCCTTTGAAAATAAGGAATGAGCTTAATTGGACAGCGCGCTATACAGACCTCGAAGAGAGTTTACAAATCGCTTGGAGGTGGCAGAAGACACACATCAAGGGTTATGGTCCACATTAACCGTTGTATGTCTCAGCTCAATGCAGTTTGCTTAGCCAGTCTGAGCTAAAGCAAGTTATTCTCTTACTAGTTGCAAGGTTTGGGCACAGAAAATAAAGTCATGCATAAAAACAAGCAGGCGATTTCCTCAAGCAAGCGACAACTGTGTAGGGAAATGAAATAACATTTGTAGATCATACACACTCTTTAGTTGGGATAAATACAGAAACACTTTTACTAAGCACTTCCTGTTTTCAACCTTTAACAGTTTCAGAGTGGAATGTTACAATAACCTAATGATGCAGATTGTCAAAATGGCTGCCTAAGTACCAGATAAAAACTCAAGGACATTGTACTGCGCTAAAAGTAAACTAACAAAAATAGATCCAGGGAATCACGTATATAATACAATTATAAATGTGTAGGAATGATTAAGACAGTGGTACCCTTTGATGTCTTAGTAGATGAGGAAGTAATTTCAGTCATATAACGCCAAGAGATAGAAATTCACTTCCAGAGATGTGACTTGTGCTTCTCATAAGTGCGGCTAAAGTCTTCAATGTACTGCAAATCTGTTCTGTTCTAGACAGTTTTGGAGCACCCGAGAGAAAAGTATGTATCTGGTTTCTAATCTCTATGATGAGAATCTTACGAGAGCAAAGCCCGAAGAACCACAAAAGATTGAACGCACGCCAAGAAAGTCAAAGAACATAATCGATTGAAAATAGAAACCATAAAACCCTAATCATGTATTGCGATTGCATTTTTTACTAAGAAGAAATCTGAATATGTCTTCAATATGAGCTACAAAGTTGTATATTTTTGAGTTCTCTTTCCAATGCAACTTAAATCACCTCAATCGGATATCGAATGAGAAAGTTATAGCAAAAATACGAAGACTGTAAATTCTGCAATTACTAATGCAAAAAAGGAATTAAAGTTCATTGAGCTAGACTCATCTTCCATATTTTCAATTAAGTGGTCCAAATTTTACATCTGAAAGAAGACCAACTTGAATACCTTAGACCTTATCACACTATCCAACTACATCCAGGTTGACACTGCCTTCCATTGACACCCTCACTTTCTCTACCTCATCCCATCTGCCCGCCTAGTGTCACAGGCCGACTTTTTCCTTAACGGAAAAAGGGCAACGTGCGGCACTTACCAAGGGACACGTTCCGTGTAAGTCAGCCTACACGAAGCCTCTGTACCCAAATTCTCATTTTTGGGAGGCTACAGACTCATAATAAAATAGAATACGTAAGCTCACAAGCTATCTCGAAGCATACACACGTGGGCCCGTACTACACCAGGACTCGGCACTCAAATAGCACAACCGGATATAAAAGTATGGAATTTTCCAACCAACACCATCATGACAATACACCATTGTCCCAACGATATCTAAGGGCGAGAGGGTTCACGGCTAAAGCCCCTAGACCACCGAAGCCCCCTTGGCCACCCCCAAGGTTCACCTAGGCTTTCCCCCCTAAAGAGGTTTTAGAGACATTGCACATGTTTCACCAGTATACACACCTAGCGCTTGAGTTGTCACACCCCCTTCTAAAATCTATATTAACAGAAGTTTTTGGGAACTCTTTCAGCGAATCAATAAGCCATAATATAAGTGACTTTTGGTTAAAATTTTGTCCCAAGATGATCTCTTCTTGATGGTTTTCCACAACACCCCACTTTTGCGGCAAAGTGCACGATAAGGGCCAAAAGTGGGCACACTGCAAGAATCTCCCGGCAAATCTCAAAATCAGACTCCGGGGCTGAAATTATCCCAGCACATGTGACCATAAAATTCACTTATGAACTTGGTCCAACTCGATCCGGCTCCCTGGCACGCTAGCTTCTTCACAATGCACCAAACTAGGCCAACGACTAGCGGCAAGCTAGAATATCTTTAATTCTCCCAAAAAACTTCCGAACTGGACCTCACGGGATTTTGTTTGTTTTGATTATGAATAGATCGATTGTTCTCTTCACCATGGCCCTCTGCTACATGTTCTTCATGGCGC
>SKCR01020211.1:0-35162 GCA_019454045.1 Zanthoxylum bungeanum | reverse complement strand
TTCAATTCAACATTACCCACTTGTTTCAAGTCATCCAATGATCAAACAAACAAAAATTCACCAAGATATTAGGGTCTCAATTTTCGGCCAACATAAGCAATTTGGGGAAAATTGTTCCAAACTCATTTCAACAAATTGATCCAATCAATCCTCAATTAAACATACTTTAAGCATTCTAAATCATCCAATTTCATCAAAAATGCTCAAAATCAAGTTTACCCAAATTTGTCATGCCCAAAATTTGGGGAAAAATGGATCCAACCAAATTTCATGAAATTGATCATGCACAACATCAATTCAACCTCATTCAAGCATATACTATACTAAACAATTTAATCAATTGATGCTCAAATTGAGTTTACCCAATTTTGTCAACTTTGGCCTACACAAAAAATTGGGGAAATTTGTTCCAAACACAATTTCTTCAAATTGATCTAATCAATCATTAATTCCAACTCATTTAAGCATACTATAACAAACAATTTCATCAAAACATGCCCAAATTCGTTTTACCCAATTTTAACCCTAACTTTTTCATGCTTGTTCAAGGCTCAAGATACCATTGTTGAGTTCCTAATTAGGTCCCAAGAATCATCCAAAACAAGCATAAAATTCGTATGAACACATCAAGGAGTAAGGCGGAAACATAACTCACATTGAACGGTTTGAGATGCGAAGAACAAGCTGCGTTTTTGCCTCCCTCCCAGCTCAAGGCAACAGGCTCTCCAAGGCAGTGGGCTGCTCGGTTTTGACTGGTTTGGTTCCTCCATGATTCGGCCATTGATGAACACCATGGAAGCTCCAAGCTTCAAGCTTTTCCATGCTCAAATTCGTTTCCCTATCACCATAATATAACCCATGTGTGTGCTAGCACTACTCTTCTTCATTTGCTTCTCAAAATTTCGGTCAAACCAGAAGATATTGTGAAGAAATCGGCTTGAAGCCGTGAGAAGAGGAAGATGAAAAGAGAGGGAAAAGAGAAGTGCGTAGTGTGGTTAGATGGAGAGAGAAAGTGAAAGCTTTACTTATATATTTATTTATTTTCAAAAAATAAAATCAAATACAAAAAGCTTTATCATTTACCAAAAGTAAAAGTCAAAAAGCAAAAATGCTTTTCAATCATTTCACATCACTATTCACATCACATCTCTTCACTTTATTAAAGTGACATGTCATATCACATCACTCAAAGTGACAAGTGATTTGACAATTGATGCGACTAGCGATTTGACGCTTGATGTGACTTGCGTGCCGCGCTTGAATTCGAAATGCGAATGCGCTCGCAATCACTCTCGGGCTCAGGTTCGCTAATTCCAAATTAACAAATTTTCCGTCGCGTCGTAATTAAATGATTACGCCTAGCGAAATCACTATTTACGTCGCTAACGAATTAATTCTAAATTAATTCCTTCGCCCGAATTAAAATCTAATTTTAATTCCGCGTCGAAATCCAATTTCTTATAATATATCGAATATATTATTTTAACGATTAATTCCTAATTAATCATTCTCTCTTTAATTAATATTTTATCCCAGATAAAATATCTCCGCAATTAATCCCA
This sequence comes from Zanthoxylum bungeanum, assembly GCA_019454045.1. Taxonomy (NCBI): domain Eukaryota; kingdom Viridiplantae; phylum Streptophyta; class Magnoliopsida; order Sapindales; family Rutaceae; genus Zanthoxylum; species Zanthoxylum bungeanum. The sequence goes on along the minus strand of SKCR01020211.1, from coordinate 33,600 downwards.
GATTAATTTTCTCTCTCTTCTAATTAATCCCAGATTAATAAAGTACGAGTATACATCATCGGTGAATCTTCGGGAAGCGACCCATGAGATCTCCGGATATGTTGGCAGTAAATCGGTTATCGGACTATCCGAATACGTAAGTACCTCGTACTACGTTTGTACCGATTTACAAGACAAGGTTGGCTTCTAGCAAAGCGCCATGCCTACCCAATTCTCCAGAAATATTCTTACAGGAATTTATAGATCTGTATCAAGCGTAGTATACCGTAGTAGTATTGTTATATCGGTCCAGTATCGGATAGTCACGTGTTAGGGCTGGGGCTGGATAAGTGTCTGCCCCGTCCGAAGCACATGTCGGATATCTGGTAACTAGTCTCTATAATCAGATATTCATGACCTGGTCATAATATCATGATTGGATGCGCATCACTCAAGAGCACTAGTACCGTATCCTGCGTGACATCATCTCCACTATGACTGAAGTGATACTTCCGTCTTGACATCACACCCAATACACTACGACTCTCTGATAAACCCAGAAGTGGTGTACGCAGAACCGGTGAAAGCCCTGTACCACCAAGACCAAAGTCTACCGATTATCATAAGTATTAGCGGTGCAAGTCTCAGGTTAAGACCAAATACACCTACCCTGATGTCGGACTCCCATAGACACATAGTCATAATACCAATGGGATTCCGAGAGGTCTATCCAGAGCGAAGCTGTTTCCCGTACCATCGGTGAAACACAACCTCCTATCGCACTTGCATAAGTATCCAATACTTAAATATATGAGAACTATGCCGTTGTGCCCTCACAACGCGCACAAGTGCAATACTAGCCTATTCTGCATTATCGATGTCCTGTCTCGATAATACTACGACTAGGGATATTTAATGATTTATCCTACGTGGACTGATACTGTCTTATATCATTCTCTGTCCAGGAACAAATCATAGGGACCTCTCATCATTTATGTATCTAAGGTGATCTAATCACAAATGATAAGAGTGCAATCTCCTTTTTCACATAGTTAATTTGTACAACAACACCATGATCTGTACAAATAGTGACGCTATGGGTCATATTATCCAACAATGTGTTCGGATGAGAGAGAACGCGATTAATTTAGTATTAATCGGTGAAATAAATTTAATAGTTAAATTTGATTTTTCTATTTAAATTATTAGTATGGGCTAAAATTAATATATTGGATATATTAATATGAATTGGATTTCATTACGAAATTAAAGTTGGACTTTAATACGAGCGAACAGATTAATTTAGAATTAATTCGTAAACGGCATTCGTAATATATTTACGAGGCGTCGTCATTTAATTAAATTAGATTTAATTATTTAGTGACGGAAATTCGTTTAATCGGATTAAACGAATCCGAGCCGCGGCAAACATTCGTAGAATCCATTTGAATTTTGAATTCAAATATGGGGCCCACTTCATATGTGGTAGTTGGGATGGTAGTTGGCACTTATGCCAAGCCACCAACTTTCCAACTACCTTAGAATGGTTTTGGTGAAACCATTTACCCAACAACATAGTTTAGGTAAAAAGGTAAATTGGTTTTACCAAAAGGCATCTCTCTCTCTCATTACACAACACTTGACACAAGAAAACCCTAATTGATTTAGCAAATAGGCGTGAGCTTCATCCTTGCCATGGGCGTGAGCTTCCTCCATCTCTTCACTTTGATTTTGTTGCAAAATCAAACAAGCTAGCACTTGTAGAAGTCTTCTAATGTGATAGGGAAACCAACTCAAAGCTTGGAATCAACACAAAGGTTGGATCTTGGAGATCTTCATTCACAACTCAAAGCTTGGAATCAATAAAGGAATGATCTTGGAAACCAACTCAAAGCTTGGAATCAACAAAGGAAGGATCTTGGAGATCTTCATTCAAAATTTTAAAAGCTCAAATTCATTCAATGTAAGTAATTCCGCAACTTATAATTAATTTATGAACACCTTTTCTTGCTTATTAGATCCTTGGCATGTTCTAGGAACACTAACAATGGTATCAAAGCCAATTTTAAGCATGAAAATTTTAGGGTTCATGAAACTAAAATTTGGGGCTTTTGTGTTTTGAGCATGATTCCTTCGAATTGATGCTTTGATCATGCTTAGAATATGATTCTTAGAGTTATGCATGATTACATTTGAGATAAATTGATTGGATCAAATTTTTGATAATTCTTTATCTTGGCCGAAACTGTGTAGCAGTGGACTGCATGTTTATTTTTTTTGTAACATGAAATGATGTGTTTAAATGCATGTTTAAATGTTGATTGTTGGTTGATTGGATTAGAATCAAAGTCAATAATGTTTATGTTAAAATTAAAGAGCATATTGAGCATGAATGATTTGTTTTAGATTCAATTTGTGTTGAGCATGAAATGATGTGTTTTGGCTTCAATTTGTGTTGAGCATAAATTGATGGATTAAGCATGATTAATTAACTTAATTGTTATTTTGGAAATATTGAGTTTAATTAATTATCATGGCTAATACACTTTAATTAAAATAATTGTGATATTTGGAATATTATAATTATGTTAATAAGCCTTTATAATTTAATGGGTTAAAAGTGTGTATTTGGGCTTAATGGGCTTGTTTTGACCAAGTTGGTTTTGGACTTTTGGATTGGATCCAATTGGGCCCAAAACCAATTCCATGAAGTCCAAATACATCACTTGGCCCTTTAAAGTATTTAATTGGGCCTAATGGGCCTAAATTGATTTGTTGGCAATAGGGTGATTCCTATTGGGCCTTGGCATTTTGGGTTTGATCCATTATGGACAAAGCCCATGCCTTAAGAATCAATTAAAAGCCCATTGGACTTTAATTAAAATGGCATTGGATGTTATTGGGCCTTTGAGACCCATTAAGATTGGATTTGGAATCCAAGTCTTTAAGGCTTATAAGTAAGTGTAAATATTAAATTTGGAATTAGTATTGAATACAAATAAATTTGATTTAAAGTTGTAGTTCAATATAATTCAAGAATACTTACTTTGAGTATTTATTCTTAAACGAGTTGGACTCGCGCAAATCAAATCGTTGTTTGAACATTGGATGATCATTAATTCAAAGATTAATTAATTGGATTAGATTGATTAAATAACATGATTTGTATGAATACATGAATGTGTTGCATGAATAATGTATATCGGATGACTATTAGAAGGGTGAGGGCAATTTTGGAAATTGTAATCAATTTAGAATTTATTAAATTGGACCTGCGTGTCCAGCCTTTTATCTCCTTATTCTTTGTATTTCTTCTCACCAATTCCCCTCAATAAAAATGAGGTTTCTTTATTGTATTATGTAATTGAGTAGAAGTTAGAATAGTTCTAGCCGGGGAGAGGAAAGGGAGTGATTTGTTCTAGGAACAATTTGTGACATATCCATCCGCATATCATTATTAATTTATTTATCGCGCCTTATTATGCTTTTAGAATGCATGCTTAAGGGTGTATGATGAGACCTAATTAAAGATAATAAATTGGTTGCCAATTTACGCGAAAAACCCTCAAAACATATTAAGCGTTTTTCCTTCCGTTGAGTGATTCTTACTCAAGAACCAAAGTTGGCATTGGTTTGTTGGCCAAAGTCAAGACCTTTGTCAATTATGTATGTGTTTGAATCATGAGAGTTTTGTTCAATATCGGTGTCTTGTCCAAGTCGTGATTTATTGGTCAAAGTCAAGATCACTTCTTGTCCATCGACATTGATTACGAAGATTTCCATGTCAATGGGTCCCGCTTAACTGGAATCATTAAGCTTGTTGTGCCAAAGCCAAGGCTTAGTTGATTCAGAGGAAGAAGGTTAGGAAAATATATTGGCATATATATTGTATATATGTTTCGGACTTGGATGTCCACATACTGGATCTAGGAATTGGATGAGATCCAATTGATCTTAGAGATCTACCTAGTTAAGTATCATACAATTTGTTGGCCAAAGTCGAGATTGTGTGTTATTTAACGGGATCCTAGCCCACTAGGAAACAAGATTTCCCGAGTACTCAAAAGAGGGTTAGAGGCTCGCCGAAAATAGTGGGAGGCAAGTATTAGATTTGTAATTTCATTTAGATACTTGCCATACGCGCTCATTTCAATATTTCGTCAATAAATTAATATATTAGTTGGACTAATATTTATTGTTGTTTTAATTAAACAGTTGGACTGTATTCAAACTACTTCATTTATAGTTGATTATATAATTGGATTATAGTAATCAATATATTTGAATTTTACCCTTCATTTATACTTGATATATAATTGGATTATAGTAATCAATATATTTGAATTTTACCGATCATTTATAGTTGATTATATACTTGGATTATAGTAATCAATATATATTTGATTTTAACCAATAAAATTGTAATTAGTTATATAGTTAGACTATAGTAATCATTACATTAGATTGTACCATAAATCGTGATTGGATAGTTAGACTATGGAATCAAGATACTGAAAGATTAGTGTTTAAAACATAATCTTGGGTGAAAATGTGTTTAAACGACTTTAATTTTTCAAATTGGGAATAAATTTTCATGATGGTCCTGGAAACTAATAAGTTACTTTATTTGATTAAATAACATATTAGGCCTAAGCCCAAAGTTAAGCAAATAGTAGAGCATGATCTTTGGAAGATTCATGTGATGATAACTTTAGTGTTTAATTCATTATACTTGTCAAAAGGACTCTTTAATTTCCTAATCAGAACTAAGGATTAGATCCTTAAAGTATGATGAAGAAATTGAAGGATCTTCATAGATCTATTCTTAGATCTTAGAAGTATTAAATTGCAATAAATAACTCTGGGAGAGTTAATGGCTATTCTCAAGGAGATAAAGCCAAAGTTTGCAATAAGGCAAGTAGCGCAAGGCGCACCTTACTTCGATATTCTAGAAACCCAATGCTTGGCCAAAGGCTTCTGGGATATAGAAAAAGGGCAAAGGCAAAATCATTACTGTCTTCTAGGAAGACAAATGACATATCCCAAGATGTCTGTTTAAACTGTGGCAAATGGGATCACTGAAGCGTGACTGCCGTATGGACAAAGCAGACATGAAGGAATTGAAGACGAGCAAGGCTCTGACTTCAAATATGTTTGTCATAAATATGTTCACTACTAGTATTAAAATTGGATAATTTAAATACTAAGTGTGATACATAAATATGCATTGATGTGCAGAATCTGCTATGAGCAGGATACTGACTTCAATTAAGATTAATCTACGAATCGGAAAAGGGACGAAAGTCGCTGTTTTACCGTAGATACCTAAGTTTAGGAACTACCCTTCGGGTGTGTACTTAAATTAGGAAACTGTTATAATGTAACTAGTTTGACTAGAAATATTGTCTCTATATCGAGTATAACTCGTTGCGAGTATACCTTTATATTTTAGAACACTAAAGTGTTTTATTTTATAAAGATGATATTGAGATATAAACACATTAGATGTGAATAACAATATTTATATTTTGAATATAAATAAATCTCAAACATATAATATGACGAACAAATAGCTCAAACTGATTTGATCAATAAGACTTATTTGTGGCAGTGTTGTCTGGGACACATTAAACAAGACTCGTATATCCACACTTTTGAAGAGTGGATACTAGGACGGATTTGATCCATTCAAATGATGTCTACGAATCTAGTTATTAGGTAAAGTACCTAAAATACCTTTTACTTGGTAAAAGTGTAAGTGTCATCGATCTGTTAGCCCTCGTTCATAGTGACATAAGTGGGCCCATATCTAGCTAGGCTAGAGGTGGATATGAGTATTTCGTGACCTTTACGGATGTGGCATCGCGTTATGGTTATGTGTCTCTTATGAACACCAAATCGGAAACTTTTAAAGTTTCAACACGAAGTAGACAAACAGATCGGCTAAAGTATTAAAACCATCACGGTTTGACCATGATGAAAATACTTAAGCAGTAAGTTTCTTAAATACTTGAAAGAGTATAGTATTCTTTCAATGAGGACTCCTCCTGAAACACGTCAATTTGACGGTGTGTCCAAACGGAGAAACCAAATTTTGTTAGACATGATAAGGTTAATCATGAGTCGCTCTGAGCTACCATTTTCCTTCAAATGGATAAGCATTAACAGTGCAATACTTATTTTGAATAAGGTTCCATGAAAATCTGTTAGACAGAATTTCATATTAGATATGAACAGGAAAGAAACTGGTTTTCTCACTCCTGAAGATTTGGATGCTGGGCATATTTGGATGATACCAAACTAGAACCTAAATCGGATAAGTGCCTAATTGTAGGTTGTCCTAAGGAAACCAAATTATAGTACTTATACATCTCACATGAGAACAATGTAATTGTTGTTCGCCATGCGTTTTTCCTAAGAGGAATACTGAATGCAGTGGTAAGTGGGAGGATAGTAAAACTCGATGAAAATCAGAGTAATACTGTTCAAGGCACTAGTCCTTAATGGAACACAGACAGTTCATGTATACCAACTATGTTTAGAGACTAGTTGATGTACCAAAAGGCATTGTGCCTATTGGTACTATATAAGTCTTCAAGGAAGACATACATGGATGGCAACATACCAACGTACTAAGCTAGGCTTGTAGCGAAAAGGTATCGTTATCAATATTGTGTCGATAACAACGAAACATTTTACCTGTTGCCATGGATAAATCCATTTGGATAATGCTTGCTGATGCTGCATGTTTCATTTATGAAATATGGCAGTTGAACGAAAAATCACTTTCCTGAAAATGAAACCTTTTGGAGGATGTTTATAACATCCTGACGGTTTTTGTCGTGCCAAAACTAGCAAACAAGGTTTGCAGGTTATTCGATCCATGTATGGATTGAAGTAAGTATTGGATTCTTGGAACTATCGTTTTGATGTAATCATAATGGTGTACGATTTGATTCAAAATGAATATGATTCTTATGTATATAAGGAGGTTAGTGGGAGCGCACTGACAATAATGTCCCAAAGAATGATGATATGTCATTTCTTGGAAATGATATTCCCATATTACAATCGGAGAAAGCTTGGCTTTCATGAAAATTCTCCGTAGAATTCTTAGGAGAAACAACCTTTATTCTAGGAATAAAGATCTACAGGGATAGATTTAAAGTTGTTAACACTCTCTGAGAACTCTTACATTGAAAAATGTACGTGACCTGGTGTGTCATACGCTTTGAGCATATGGAGTCACAAATAGGTCAATCCAAGTGATAGTCACTGGATTGATATTAAGAACATCTGTTAGTATCTTAGAGAACTAAGGATGATGTCTTAAACTATGGAGAAGGAGAACTTGAAGTGACTGGGATCACTGCTGCAAGTTTCCTAACCGATAAAAACAACGGTACTATACAGTTTGAATAACGGAACAGTGAGCTGGAAATCTTCCAAGCAAGATACTATTACCGAATAAACAAATACGGGTTATTGCTGCGGCTGAGGCAGCAATAGAAGCCATTTGGGTCGATGATAAATCTAATTAGATTAGATATAGTTCTGTTAGCAACTGAGTTAGGCGTCAGCACAGGCTAAAGAATTAATGGTCTCATCAACGATCCAGATATATACTTCGACTATTCATCTGATTCGTTCGGATCAAACATCTTGGCGATATGATGATCGAATAAATCGCATCAGACGATAATCACGCAAATCCACTGACGAAAGCCTTTCCTCAGTAGTTTGAGCGAACCGTACATAGTTCGGGTGTATGACACTCGAGTGACTGGCTATAGGCCAAGTGGGAGATTGTTGGACAATTATGACCCATAGCGTCACTATTTGTACAGATCATGGTGTTGTGTGCAAATTAATTATGTGACAAGGATATTGCACTCTTATTATTTGTGATTAGATCACCAGATGTATAAATGATAGGAGGTCCTTATGATTATTTCCTGGATTGAGATGATATGAAACAGTATCAGTCCTCGAAGAATTAATTATTAAATATCCCTAGTCAGAGTATTTCGAGATTGGACATCGATAATGCGTAAGAGACTAGTATTACACTTGTGCGCGTTGTGAGGGCACAATATCATAGTTCTCATATATTTGGGTATGGATACTCATGCAAGTGTAATATGAGGTTGTGTTTTACCGATGGTACGAAAAATAGCTTCGCTATAGATAGACCCCTCGAAATTCCATTGGTAGTGTGACTATGTGTCTATGGAAGTCCGAAATCAGGGTAGGTGTATTTGGTCTTAACTTGAGACTTGCACGCTAATACTTGCGACAATCAATATGCTTTGGTTTGGTCGTCCAGGGCTTTAACCGGTTCTGTGTACGCCTCTGTTGGGTATATTGAGAATCGTAGTGTATGGGTGTGTGATGTTAAGACCGAAGTATCACTCAGTCATAGTGGAGATGATGTCATGTAGGATACGAAACTAGTAATCTTAAGTACTGTAGTCATCGGGATGATATGACTAGGTCATGTTCATCCGATTATAGAGACTAGTTACCAGACATCCGACATGTGCTTCGTACGGGGCAAACACAATTCCAGCCCCAGGCCTAGCACGTGACATCCGATAATGGATCGCTATACGCAATACTATGTATACTACGCCTGACATAGATTGTATATTCCAGTAAGAATATTTCTGGAGAATTGGGTAGGCACGGTGCTTTGCTAGAAGCCAACCATGTCTTGTAAATCCGTAAGCATGTGGTACAAGGTACACACTTAATCGGATAGTCCGATAACCAGATTTACTGCCAACATATCCAGAGGTCTCTTGGGTCGCTTCCCAAAGATTCACCGATGACAGTTTACTTAAACTAGAATTAATCTGGGATTAATTTAGAGAGAGAAAATTAATCTGGGATTAATTGAGGCGTTATTTAATCTGGGATTAAATGTGTTCGGAAGAGAGAGAACGCGATTAATTTAGAATTAATCGGTGAAATAAATTTAATAGTTAATTTCATTTTTCTATTTAAATTATTAGTATGGGCTAAAATTAATATATTGGATATATTAATATGAATTGGATTTCATTACGAAATTAAAGTTGGACTTTAATACGAGCGAACGGATTAATTGAGAATTAATTCGTAAATGGCATTCGTAATATATTTATGAGGCGTCGTCATTTAATTAAATTAGATTTAATTATTTAGCGACAGAAATTCGTTTAATCGGATTAAACGAATCCGAGCCGCGCCAAACATTCGTAGAATCCATTTGAATTTTGAATTCAAATGTGGGGCCCACTTCACATGTGGTAGTTGGGAGGGTAGTTGGCATTTATGCCAAGCCACCAACTTTCCAACTACCTTGGAATGGTTTTGGTGAAACCATTTACCCAACCACATTGTTTAGGTAAAAGGGTAAATTGGTTTTACCAAAAGGCATCTCTCTCTCTCATTACACAACACTTGACACAAGAAAACCCTAATTGATTTAGCAAATGGGCGTGAGCTTCATCCTTGCCATGGGCGTGAGCTCCTCAATCTCTTCACTTGATTTTGTTGCAAAATCAAACAAGCTAGCACTTGTAGAAGTCTTCTAAGGTGATAGGGAAACCAACTCAAAGCTTGGAATCAACACAAAGGTTGGATCTTGGAGATCTTCATTCACAACTCAAAGCTTGGAATCAACAAAGGAAGGATCTTGGAAACCAAATCAAAGCTTGGAATCAACAAAGGAAGGATCTTGACCATCTCTACAAATTGTGCCGCATAAATCCTTTCAAAGTAGGCAATGCAATTCTAAGCTCAAGTTTAGTGCGCATTTGTGGATAGTATTCTCATAGGGATCCAAAGTTTATAAATTGTTTAAGATTTAGATACGCTAATTTTTTATCTATAGATGAAAGATTTTACGAAACCTATTTTATTTCATCATTGAACTTGGAAAAAGTCATTACATATCAAAAGAAAAGTAAATACATAAATGCGAGGATTTTGAGCTCGGTCAGTGCATGGTTGAGACTTCTCCGGGATCTGGGATTCTGACCACATCAATTAGGTTCTGAATTTCATGCTTGAGGCTGGCATATCTATCTTTCTCATCCCCTATGTGTTAGGGTTGGTGCTCTGAGCGCCAATCCAGATCATATTTATGTTCGATTCATGAATACGAGCAATATCGTTTTCCATAATATTACTTATTTATGGTTTCACCTCTTGTCTTTTATTATATATATTCAATCAAATTCATTAGATTGAAACTAAATCATTTCTAGTGATATATATATATATATATATTAGACAAAGACCCGATAATATATAACGTAGTGCGCAATTATAACGTAGCTTTTAAGTTACATTGGGAAGTGTCACAACTAGAAATATATTATCAAATAAAGTTCCTGGTCAAGATTTACTGACACGGGTCGGTTAGTAAAAATCCGCTGAGACCAGTACATGTCGTATATCCTGACTTGGACCGATGGTTTATCCAAATGAACCATGAGCCTCGGGAGACTCGTATAGACATGTAGGGTTTACTTGATAAACACTGAATGGCTCACATAATATTACCTAATAGATAGTACACCAACGTCAATAGGAATCTTCTCAGGTTGAGTAGCATAGTGATTCTTTGACTTGAGATACCACTATGGATATATGAGTCATCATCCACACTTTGATAGCAGTCATGTTACCGATCTATTTAGATTAGACCTCCGCCTGTACGTAGGGTGTGGACTCATGCTTATGATATCCTGTGTATATCAAAATAGGATCTGTCAGTCATGTGTACAGGGCATATGTATTCATTATAGGATTAACAATCCGTTAAATCCATGGATCTGTGGTACATGTAGAAATGAGTTCTAAGTGTTATTATAAGATTGCTAATAGAATCGTTGATGAGATTATACCTATAGAGATTTGACGTTAATATTTATATCTCTGGAATAATTTGAATACCTGTGACGGAGGGATTATACGTATGCGATGACCTCGACCTGTATAGTTCAGCGAGTTTATCTGTGGTCGTCATAATTTACGGATAAGTAAATTATGGACACGAAATTGGATTTCGTGATGGATATGCCTGAACTTAGAGAGTCTCACTAATGAAATATACTCGTAGAGCACTGGGGAAACTTTTATGAATAATATTGATGATTTATAAATCGTTTAACGGTTTTTTATTAAACGAAAGATACATGCATAAGGAACCCTTTTGGTCATTTCCTAATAATGTGTATTCGTATTTAATACTTGATTTTATTAAAAAGACATTAATTAATTTTCAATTATGATATTTGACATATATCATTAATATATGTATTTGGATTATTTAAAGTAAATATAATACATATATTTGGATATTTATATTTAGATAATTATTTAATTTTTAATTAATTAAAGTAATTAAAAATATAAAATATCTAAGTTGATATTTATTTTTGGAATGATTAAAGTGTTTAATGTTGAATTTTGCATTTAAAGAAAAGGTTATCAATTTGATATTTGCTACTTTAATTGTTAAAAATACAAAATATCTATTACCTTTTTTTGATGTAAAATTCGGCCACCTTGACCTAAGTATATAAGGTTTTGTTTTTTATTTGCTTCACACAAGTTGAAGCCACCAAAAATATAAACAAATGAGATTTGAGAGAAAAAGAGAAGAAACCAAGAAGAAATGCAAGAAAGCTTGGAATTTAGTAAGTATTTCCAACTTTCTATTAGAAGGAAAATTATTCATTTTGTCCTTGGCTACTACATATGTTGTTCTTAAGTTTTTCTACTCTCTTGTGTGTTGTGTTATGATGGTTGGAAGCATGAAAGAAAGATATATGCATGTATGTTTAATAAAGTAAGCTTATAAATAATGTATAAGCTTTCTTTTGATCATTTGATGATATTATTTCCATTCTAGAGTTGTTAGGCCACTCATTGATGACCTAGAATTGTTCTTGAGTTGTTTCAAAGTGGCGAGACTTGTTTGGTGTTGCAGAAATTAAATTAAATTGTTGAATTTAGTTAATTTTGGTTAATTTTATTAATTGGACTAATTTGAGAAATTAGGATTCTTAACCTAAACTAAAATTGGGGCTTTTCATATATGTATTGTATAATGATGTATATATGATGTTTATTTAATTTGGTGTTGATTGGATATCATTAAAAGTTGTTTTGAACAAATTTTGACCAAATTGCACAAAATTGGAAATGTTCGGCACATTCGAAAATTTGAAGAGAATTGAGATTTTGTGTTTTGAGTTGTATTTTGATGTATATAATATGTATAAATTATTTTGGTAGTGATTTGAACTTACTAAAATTATGTATTTGACAAATTAGGACTAAAATGATCAAATACAAAGTATTGGGGTCTTAGAGCAATTAGTGATAAATCTGATTTTTGGATTAAAAATTCCATTTTTATTTATTGAGTAATTAGAATAAATTGGTTTATTTTAATTGCCTAAGAAAATAATTACCGAAAATTATTTCGGAGTGAAAACGGTGAAAAACGGCATTACCAGGTAACGGCTGCCCAAACAGTGAGTTGGTCACTGTTCGGGTGGCCCACGAACTGTTCAAATATTTTTGGGGCTGACCTGGGTAGCCCCCATGTGCATTGGTCGGTCGGTTCGGTCGGAAACGCGTTTTATGCTATTTTGTGGAAAAATATTTTCGTAAATGTTTCGCGGTGTTTCTATATTATTTATGTCGTTATTTGATATCGAATAAATATGTTTAGGTGAAATATGAATAAATTTTTAATATTGGATATTGAATAATTTATTCGTAAGTTTAAAAATTTTAAACTACGATTTCGCCCGAACCGCGCTTCTTCCTCTAAGCAGCCTTGATAAAACCCCAACAAAATGGTATCAGAGCGAGTCTGATTCTGAACCCATGATATGATTAGTCCTTTAAATTTGATATTTAATCTAATATTTATTTTTAACATGCATGTATTTATTTAATTTGATTAAATAAAGTGAATTACATCTTTTAGGAAAATCTCTGTTAAATAAGGTTTTAAAGTGACTAGTATTAGGAATACTTGTTTCTTCATCCGCCTTGTCAATACAGATGTGAATGTTTTCATATTGCTATAGATGTATCATGACAAAGCTATGTAGTTATGGCTGAAGGAAGTTCATTTGCGCTGGTAGAACTTATATGATAAGAGACAAATTCAAGTGAAAGTGGAAATCCTGAACGTGCCAAAGCTGTCAAGACTACATCGGTAGCTTGAGTTTGTCATTGACAAGTGAAGCCTTGATACGTCTCTTGTGGACATGCCAAAGCTGTCACAATGAGAAATGGTCAGGACAAAATCAGGAGTCACAGCGAGTGTGATCGACAATGAGTTGTCTACCCGTGAATATACGTAGGTGAGAACGTGCAAAAGCTGTGAGTTGAAATATATTCATGGGGTCCACTTCTTATTATAGAATTCGATTTAATTATTGACTTCTCATTTTTTGTTGGGGATTACGGTATTATGTAAAATAGTGGGAGGCATTGTTAGGTTAAAAATCCATAACTAATGCAGTGTGTAATATTCTGAAAATTGTCGCTTATGATTTTTTCTTTATTCTATTATTTAGATAGAATTAAATTTTTATCCACTGCATGCATATTTTATATATTTTTTCCAACTTCACTTATGGTTTCAGATTTCTAAATAGATTCTATATTAGAATAGACTATGATATAATCATTCTAGAGAGAATAATTTCTTATGCACTAAAGATTGACATGAATTGGTTCATGTCTTGAGATTCTTTAATGGCATTAAGAAAACCCCATTAGGTATATGTTTATCGGATAATGACGTTTCATGGCTTTAGTGACATTTAGAGGTCACGTGTCAGATACTATTTTCTTTTCAATTATTTGCAAATGTTGTAAATAGTTGAAGGTAAATAATAAAGCTAAAGAAATGAGATGCAAATAGTTGTGTGTAGAAAATATTGATTCTCACAACATGACAACTATCGGTATTGGATATCAGATCTCCCGTCTAGTTATTTAAAATATTATTGAATGATTGTTTTGATATTTGATATTAGAACTTGCAACTATTAGATAGTTACTTGTTCTATATAAAGAATTATTACATATTTTAATACATCTAGTAGTGTCATTGACAAATAGATAAACATTAAGAAAAATATTCGGTTAATTAAATAACTTAGAATAATATTTTATGAGATTTTATCACTTAAGTAGTATATGCTTATTCCATATGGTAAAGGATGGTATGATACGAGATCACACCACATATCCTTATCCATTTAATGAATATTCTATTCGAGAAGGTGATTAAATCTCATTAATCAATGATTGTCATTGGACCATAAAATTTATTAAACTGATACATGGGATGTATGTACTTTAATGAGTAAATTACTTAAGGTAGTTTTCTTTACTTCGTAACTTAGTCAATGAATTGTCATGACTTAGTTACATGTTTCTGATGAAACGCGGATAGAATATTTTAACTGGTTCAAAAATATTCGATCTAAAGTTTTGAAAAATGTATCTTTAAAATTCATCGTGAGTCTTTGAATTGTTCAAAGATGTTTGATATGATCAAACATATGAATTTATGGCAATTAGTTCTAAGGTTATTGAATGAATATGATTCTTACTCAATATTATTCTTCTACGATTCCATCGTAATGGAATTGGTTAATGGGAGAAATCGAATCTTATACGATTTGATTCGTTGATATTGAGTGTTACCGAATTAGTTTCAATATTCTTGGGTGTAACGACCGGTAACTCCTTCGACCAATATTCTCGACTACCGTTTTACTATGAGATGAATTTTCATAATGTAAAATATGTTGAACACATATGCACTCATGAAGTGACCTTGGGAGACAATCGATATTCCTTGAAGTTCCGATATAGAATTGTACAATATTTCATTCCGGAAAACCTACAGTGTTTTGGCCATAACCTTCTCATATGAACTCCGATATTAATGAATTTTATATGACCGGAAATCTGAGATCGAGACTTATAACATCCTCATTGAACATTTTTCCAAATTCGAAACAGAAATAAGTCAAAAATCAGACCCAAAATTTCGGATGAATAGTGAATTCAGACCCATCTAGAAATATCCATAATTCTCTCTACATTTCTAAATTTCTTCAAACTAAAATAATGTAAAATTTTTCAAATGGGTCCCCACTATATAAGTAAGGATACTATTTGCAAAACCAAAAAATGAAAGAAAGAAAGAAAGAAGCACACGTTGGAGAGAAAGAAGAAGAAAGTAGAAAGTAGAAAGAAGAAGAAGCAAACTAGTGAAGCAATTACCAATCTCCAAGAGCTAAGAAGATGATTGGAAATAATTGGGGACTTGGAGGATGAAGGAAATCAAGGAAAAATAAGCTAAAGAATCTTGACCAAAATGTTAAGTTATGGAATTTTATGAGTTTGATGTTATAATAGGATTTTGGTATATTAAGAAGTGCATATTGGTAATTTATATGAAGAGAAATTGATGGTAGGATTAAGTGTTCATTTTGTGATTTTGAGAAAAACTTAAAGATTTAATGAAAGATACGAACAATGAGATTAAGGAGTATTTGAGGATGATTTTGATGATATAGGATATAAATTGAGGATATTACTTGTGTGGATTGTTTGGGGGAAGACGTTGAGCAAAATGAGATTGAAAGGATGAAGATTAGACCAAATTCTAGACTTGTGTCACAACACGATGTGGGAATTTCCCAGATACGCTTCTGGTTAACTACGCGTCGCGACGCGCAAGGATCTTGCGTTGCGTAATAGAAAAATTTGAGCATGCCTCTGGACGACGCGCGTCGCAACGTGTAATGCCTACGTCGTGAGGCGTAGCCAATAAATATCCCAAAAATAGTCTTTAAAAGTCCAGCTTCACCCGAGAATATTAGAGACCACCCTTAGGGTCTCGTATCAATTCACATATATACATTATATCTTGTAATTAGTGTGTTATACCAAGTGATGATATTACGTACATGAATAGAGAAGTTTAGCCTAGTTTCGAAACTTATCTCGTGATTTTTAGTCTAATCAAGTTATTGCTTATAGACCATTGCAGGAGTCATAATTTCTTTCGACGAAGTGGTATAGCTCTAGCAAGATTCCAACCAGTGAGTGGGCACTGCTCTCTTAAATTTATTTTCATGTTGTTATTTTTGTAAACAGGTTTACTTTTTATTCCTTAGGGCGATAGACTATTTTTATTACGGTTATTGCATGAAAGTGTATGATTTAAGTTACATTTGAGAAAGAAATGGTTTTCAAAACTTGAGTTTTATGTTTTTCGGGGCATGGGGGGAAAACCCACTCTAGTATGTAACTTGTTACAGATTGGAATTGATGGACATAGAACATGTGCACATGTAGAGGACTGGGGGGATGTCGATACGTAACGCCCCCATATCCTAGTTCAAGACTAGGGGGACAACGATACGTAATGACCCTAGACCCTAGTTTCAGAGCATGGAGGGTAGCATAGATCTGCACCCCCAGTTCTAGTTTTTTGGCTTGGGGGACGATGATACGTAATGCCTTAAAACCACCAGTTTCAGGGACAGTAGTGGCTTACTTTGGGGGACGACGATATGTAACGCCCCAAAGTCATGGATTTGCACTGCTAGCTCTAGTTAGGCGTATGGGGGGATGGCGATACGTAACGCCCTCATACATCAAGTTTTTCAGATACAAACCAGTGTTCAGACATCAAATGTTTAGAAAAAGAATTTTTAGAGATCAAATTTTAAAACCAATTTTCAGAAAGCAGATTTTAGAAAGATAAGTTTTACAAAAGAAATTTCAGACAAGGTTTTCAGAAAAGAGTTTTCATATAAAGATTCTTCTGGAATTTGGTTTTGGAACCAAATGTTTTATATCAGTATTTCAGTTTTTCATCCACTCACTTAGATCGTACAACGATCTAACCCCCCACTCCCAATTTCCTTGTTTTGCAGGTATTCTCTGAGGACGAGCTCGGGAGGACGGATACTGTTGCAGTCACTAGGGTTTTGAGCCCACCAGTCCAAGTCAAATAGTAAATGTCCAATTGGAGTCAGTCAAAGTCAATTAAAAATCATGTACTAGTATCTGAGTTATGTGTAGTCAATATAGAAACATGTGTCTTTATGTATAAAGTTGTTGGAGTTAAGTTTGTATGTTAAGTTGTAAGTTTGGGCCACGGTCCCATATATACGATATAATTATTAAATTTAAGGAAATGAGTATTAGTAATTGAATAGTAGTTATCAGAGTTAGAGGCTTATAAGGTTAGTTTGGTCTATCCCCTGCCGGTAACATCTCCTGGATATGGGATGTTATAAAGATGGTATCAGAGCATGGTCTAGGGAGTCAGTGACTGCAGTGGTAGAGTATTTGGGTCTTGTATACATAGTATATCTGGTATGCTTGTATGCGGGGCACTACCTCTCCAGTATCCGATCCTCGAGTACGTCCTCAAAGTTCTGCAGACAGGTTAGCAAGCTTTCCTAGATTATTCAAGTAGCATTCCGTATGAGAACGATTATACTCTAGACCCAAGTTAGGAATCTTCATGTAGTTATTCTGACCTATTACCAGAAGTACAAACAAGTTATGAAACCAGACAATAATATTTTAAGAAAAGTACACGAGGGAGTGGGAAAAGAGTTATAAGATAGAGAGATATGTAAAGGTTTAGGCAGTCGAAAACGCAAAGGTAAGGAAATAGAAAGAATAACGATGTTCTATGGATAATGATAAGGGCATGAAAATGTACTTTGAAACATTACTTATTTGAGTTTATTGTTAAGTATTTAGTTTTATATTTTATATTTCACTATATAATTTTTATCATTACATTAATTTAGAAAATGTTAATTATTTAAGTTAATTTATTAATTTTTGTTTCCCTCTCTCAAAATCTCTCTATCTCGCCTCTCTCTAAAACCAAAACCCTAATCGCCCATCTCTCAAAATCTCTCATTCATCATAAAACAAAAAACCTAAACACTTCTAAAAAACAAGACACACGCACAGACCAATTCCAAACCTTAGATAAGCTCTCGGCCTTCTTCTTCACACACTCCCTCTCTCGGCACTTCAACAAAATAAAAAACAAAAACGAATAAACTCTCGCACCGAAGCCATTCATGGCTCCTTCACTGCTCACAAACTCTACACACAGCTTTCTCAATCTCCTCTTCCTGACTCTCTCTCTGCCTCACCAAAGCAACAACAAACTCTCCAAACTCTCTCGGCTCTTTCTCCAAAAAAAAACCCCCTTACTCACATACACAGACATAGCCAGTTCCTCTCCTTCACGATTCAACACAACACTGCCCTTTATCTCTCTCTTCTCACACCATCGAGACACCATCACACAAACAAACCCTGGACAACACTCGGCCCTCCCACTCAAACCCTCAACTACGTGAGCCAACAAACTACACACCACATGGAAGTAATAAACAATCACCAGCCCACTCACGAAATAACACCCCCTCTATCGAGTAAATAAAAAACAAATAGCCCTCCACACATGAGCCAACATACTACACACCACATGGCAGAAATAAACCATTCACGTAACCCCCATCGAAACACAAAAACAGCCCCAAACAACCACCCTAAAGCTCCTTCAATAACCGAGAGTAACACCCCAAAAACAGTAATAGAAATAACCTCAAAATAGCCCCATAACTGAACAAAAAACAGCCCAAAACTGAGACGAAGACAGTCCAAAAAATCACCCAAATAGCAGTCCCTAAAATGCCCAGAACAGTCCCCAAAAATAACAACAGAGAAAACATCAGCAAAAACAGTCCAAAACAGCGACGGAAAATGGAGAAAACAGAGAAACTGCGAAGGAAAATACTGAGTTAGAAAACCCGAAAAGTTACGGAGCATTAACCCTTCCGGAGACGACATAACGCACTTCCGATGAGCAACTTAAAATGTAAGACCTGAGGGCCCCATTTACCATTTATCATTTCAATGATTCCTTGTCGATCACTCGCATGCATCGTTATGTTTTACGTATGGTTCATGTATGTTGAGTTAATGGTTACATATTATCTCTTGCGGTATATCGGATGGAAACACAAACATAAATTTCGTAGCCGAATTTGAATGGACGGTAGTGCGGTCTGTACTTGGGATACAACTCCACGTACCGTTTGAGAAACTTTCAAGCACATGTTTCATTTTGTTATTTAATTTTGTGTTCATTCATCGTTTATGTTTTATTATTTTGTTATTTACTTTCCGCGTGTTATTACTTTATTTATTTATAGATTGCTAATCTTGTGCGCATGGGGTAACTACGTTGGATTAAAGGTCCTCCATTTGAGGGAAATGCCTAAAGGCTACCTTCACCACAATATTTTGCCGCACCGGACGAAATATGCTTGATTGAATGTGAAATACGTTCAATCGGGCATACGAGGTCCCATATAGATGTCGACCTTGGTCGCATCTCTTTTATTATTCCGTTATTTACTTTCCGCATGTTATTACTTTATTTATTTATGCATTGCTAATCTAGTTCTCATTGGCTAACTACGTTCGATTAAAGGTCCTCCATTTGAGGGAAATGCCTAAAGGCTACCTTACCATAGTGTTTTGCCGCGCCGGATGAAATATACTTGATTGAATGTGAAATACATTCAATTGGTCATACGAGGTCCCATAAAGATGTCGGCCTTGGTCGCATCTCTTTTATTATTCTGTTATTTACTTTCCGCATGTTATTGCTTTATTTATTTATTTATTTATTTATGTATTGTTAATTTAGTGCGCATGGGCTAATCATGATGGATTAAAGGTCCTCCATTTGAGGGAAATGCCTAAAGGCTACCTTTACCACGATATTTCACTGCGCCGGATGTCGGCCTTGGTCGCATCTCTTTTATTATTATGTTATTTACTTTCCGCTTGTTATTGCTTTATTTATTTACGCATTGCTATCTCGTGCGCATGGGCTAATCATGTTGGGTTAAAGGTCCTTCATTTGACGGAAATGCCTAAAGGCTACCTTTACCATGATATTTTACCGTGTCGGATGAAGTATGCTTGATTGAATGCGAAATACATTCAATCGGGCGTATGAGGTCCCATATAGATGTCGTCTTTGGTCGCATCACTTTTATCATTCTGTTATCTACTTTCCGTATGTTATTGCTTTGTTTATCCATGTATTGTTATCTCGTGTGCATGGGCTAATCATGTTTGGTTAAAGGTCATTTATTATAGGGAAATGCCTAAAGGCTACCTTTACTGTAGATTGTCACGCCCCTTCTTCTATTGATTTCGCTATTCATCTTTTTTTGTTGTTACTTTTCATTTTTCATTTTCACATTCATGCCGTGTTTATGTTTGAGTGTTGCCTCTCGCGGTATATCGGATGGAAACCCAGACATAAATTTTGTAGCCGAATCCGAATGGACGGTAGTGCAGTCTGTACTTGGGATACAACTCCACGTACCACTTGAGAAACATTCACGCATGTGTTTATGTCATTTTAGATACCATTTTGGTAATCTCGTTCGAACGCGTTCTCAAACGCTACTCGAACGCATGCATTCGGCCTTATCCTTTTCGAACGCGTTTCCAAACGCTACTCGAACGCATGCATTATGTTTACCATTCGAACGCGTTTCTGAATGCTACACGAACGTGCATGCAGTGAATCGACTTCTCTTCCTAATATTTCATGCATGTTTGCTTCTTTGGTCATTTCTTTTACATTGAATACTTAATCATCTCACTTTATTATTGACGATTTTTACCGTTATTATTTATATTTTCGCATTTCTTTATTTGATATGTTTATGGAATTATGCGTTCATTTTTTATTTTATTTACTTTTATGGGTGTGCAAAGTTGCTTGTTGATTAAATTATCTTGCATGTGTTTTATAAGACTTGGTTATACTATTGCATAAATCCTTTCATTACAATTGGCATAAGTAAGAGACCATTTCGAACCCAACGGTTTGAGGCCTTCCCTTGCGAGGGGTGAGTGCGGCCTTAAATCATTTCCCTGTTCACACTGGGTGGTGACTCTTTTATTCTCCGGTTTAGTCCCCCACGGGCTACTCTGTACTACCGATCGGGCCGCGAGCCCGGACAGCGTCGTCCACCTCTGTGCCTGTGTCTACATGGGGCCCGAATTGCATAGGGTTTCAAATTGTCTTATTATAAATACATGCAAAAAGGTCGTGAAAAATGGGTGCTGCGCAAATAAAATACAGAAGGCTGCGGGAATATATTTTAAAAGAAGAATAGAGAGAGATGAGAAGCCTGCGGTCGAGAGTTGAAGAAGCAGAAGCAGTGCGAGAGTGAGAGCCGAGACGCTGATCAATATTAATTCAGAATAATATGTCGTTCCAATCTCAGACTAGATTTATTTCTTTTATGGAGAATTAATCTCATAGGAAAAGCTAGGGATGAACTCTTGTGTTTGGCTTTTATTATTTATGTTTTTATTCCTAAAAGTACCTTTTAATCGTTTAATAAGATTGATGTTTATTGTTTTTTATTATCGTACGATTATTTAGTCCAGAGATTGTGTTTTATCAAATCCCATATAGATCCAGTCATGCTTCTTCTATGTGTGGTTTACGAACTCAGTTGTGGCTGGTAAAAGTTGTTTTGCGTGTTGGTCTTCTGCTGCAGTATTTCCTGGGTGTATATTGTCGACGTTAGATAACTCGTAACGATGACTTTTGTGTGCTGTTAACATAAAAAAGTAATCATTAATTACCTTAGAATTTAACATGCGTAGAATTGAATATTTTCCGGTTGTTGGTTTGGGATGTGAAACCCTCAACTGAGTAATAACGGGAATTAATAACTAAATATATGAGTTTGATGCAAGAGGGATTCCCGACGCTTTGCTGTTTATCTCTGCTGATTCTTTTATTATCTTTTCATTGTTTTATTTATCTTTACTTTAATTACAAATTCTATCGTTTTATTCATTTAAGTTACTGTTAACATTTTTGTTTGAGTAAATTAGTTCTTGTAACTATCTCTCTGAGTAATCGACACCCCAGCTATACTGCGATAACCGCAAGTTATTTTAGGGCGTAATCAGATAACCACCTAAGGAAGTAGGAAAGAGAGAGAGAAAGTCAGAAAGAAAAGTAAGGAATAAAAGTAGGGAACAAACGATCTAGGTAATCAGAGGCAGTAAAGAGATAAAAGTATAGAACGAAATAAGATGGAAACACCAGAACTTGGAGTAGTAAAGAAGGACATAGCGAGTTTGAACAAGAGAAAAATATTGAGTAGACCCAGATAAAGCTCATTTCCTCTAAGTAAGTTTTCTTCCTCCTCATAAAAATTCTTCCAAGTTGATCTCATAACTCTCGAACACTTCGTATAGACAGCGAGTTCCCCCGTATAACAAAGGACAGCCATAATATAGACAGAGCAAGAAATCAGGATTAGTCGTGGGGACTCCAATAGATGTGAAATACCTTAAGGACACAGAGATTATAGGTTCCCCAAAACCCATTACCGTAGGAAAATAAGCGGAATGACATTAGGAAAATGATTAGTTTCCAAAAATAAGGAATCAATTAGATGAGGCCCCGACCTACTCAAATCCTCACCCTTCACTGTGCCAACCAATGAAGCCGTCATAACAAAGCCTACCTCATATGAGAAAAAGATCCTATCATGACAAAAGGTATAAGAACAAGGATACCGAGACCTATTGAGGTATTAGATGCTGCCCTAGCCCTAATAACATAGATATAAGTAACCGTAAGAAGTCGACCAGAGTTCATCTTAAGAAGTGGAAGATCTTGAAAAATGGATCACCCAGAAAAAAAGGATTAAGGAAATTTTGAAGAACTAAATGAAAGGATTTAGTATAGTACAAAGATCTAAGCAAGTCAAGATGAGGCTTAGAGTACTAGTAGAAGTCCACAGAATGGACCTAATGTATATGAACTTCAAATCAGCCCATGACATTAGGAATCCGTGAAATATACAAGAATAGACTCGAAAAGCTGGAGACATTTAAAAGTGATGAGGGTATCAATATGGAAAAATGAATGGAGTGCCAAGGTCGAGATGTATAGCAAGAACAGAGAGTGGAGATTTAAGAAATAGTTTGGAGGATGAAACATCGCTAGCCTCAGTAGTAAGACATAGAGTAAAGAAACAGGATATGTGAATAGCAAGAGAGATGCGTGAAGTAATAAGGAAATTCGGTAAGATCCTATGACATGGAGTAGCCAATTAGGTCTCTGCAAAACGAGTGATGGCCATTCCTTCTAAAAATATCGATCATAGTAAAACATGTTGGGGTTTCAGGCGATGGGCGCAGCGGAAGCGCGGTTCGGGCGAAATATAATTTAAATCTTTTTCAAATTACCGAATAAATTATTTAATATCTAATATGAATAATTTACTCATATTTCACCTAAACCAATTTATTCGATATCAAATAATGACATAAATATAATTGAAACGTTGCGAAACTATTACAAAAAATATTTTTCCGCAAAATGACGTAAAACGTATTTTTGACCGAACCGATCACCCAACACTTATGGGGACTGCCCAGGTCAGCCCCAATAGTGTTAGGGAAGTTCATGTGATGCTCGGACAGTAACGAACTCACTGTTTGGACAGCCGTCACCCGGTTGGCTCAAAAGTCACCTGATAACGCCGTTTTTGGCCGTTTTCGCTTATTTAAACTCCGAAACACTTTCCGGCAATTGTTCCAACTGTTGGAAAATTATGACCCATAGCATCACTATTTGTACAGAACATGGTGTTGTTGTACAAATTAACTATGTGACAAAGGAATTGCTCTTTATCATTTGTAATTGGATTAGCGGGATAAATAAATGATAAAAGTCCATATGATTAGTTCCGGATTAATAAGATATGAGACAGTATTAATCCATTGAGGTATAATCATTAAAATATCCTTAGTCGTAGTATTATCGAGATTGGACATCGATAATGTAGAATAGACTAGTAGTGCACTTGTGCGTGTTATGGGAGCATAACAACATAGTTCTCATATATTTGGGTATTGGATACTCATGCAAGTGTAGTAGGAGGTTGTGATTACCGATGGTACGGAAACAGCTTCGCTCTGGAGAAATAACTACGCCTGACAAAGATTACATATTCCTTAAAAGAATATTTCTGGAGAATCGGGTAGGCACGGTGCTTTGCTAGAAGCCAATCATGTCTTGTAAATCGGTAAGAATGTGGTACTAGGTACACACGTATTCGGATATTCCGATGACCGGATTTACTGCCAACATATCCAGGGATCTCATGGGTCGCTTCCCGAAGATTCACCGATGACGTATGACTCGAACATAATTAATCGGGATTAATTGGAAGAGAGAGAAAATTAATCTAGGATTAATTATGGAGAATTTTATCTAGGATAAAATTCTATTAATAGAGAGAGAACGATTAATTTGGAATTAATTGATAAAATAATATATTCGATATATTAAACGAAATTAGATTTCGACGAGAATTAAAATTGGATTTTAATTCGGGCGAACGAGTTAATTAGAATTAATTCGCCAGTGATGTGAATAGTAATTTTACTAGGCATAATTATTTAATTAAATTTGATTTAATTACGTCGCAACGGAAAATTCGTTAATTCGAAATTAACGAACCCGAGTCAGGAATGTGTTTGCGGGCCCACTCGGATTTTGAATTTAAGTGGGGCCCATAAGTCACATCGCGAGTCACATCTTTAGTCACTTTAAGTGATGGATGTCTTGTCACCTTTTTGGTGATTGACATCTAGTCATTTTGAGTGATGGGAGTAGTTGAGAGACTTAATGCAATTTTCCCTCCAATTTTAGTTAAGCTTTTTGGAAAAGCATATACCAAAATTGTGTGAGACTTTAATCATAAGTGTTTTTTTTTTGAAAAACAAAAGACTCTCTCCTCTCCCAAACTCTCTCAAAACCATGAGCCTCTCCCTCTCTTTCATCTTGGCTTGGCCGAAAATTGTAAGAAGAAATTTGAAGATTTTGTTGTAAATTTCTTCCATTGCTAGCACATAAATAGTTATACAAAGGTGAAAGGGAAACATATCCATGAGTTTGGAATTCAAGGAGATGCTTGGAAACTTAACATACATCAAAGGGGAGCTTGGAGCACAACACAAAGGCTTGAATTTTTTGTTATCTCCTACATCCAAAACCGATCAAAGTGAGTATTTTACGCATTCTTACTTTGTTGTATTCACATGATTTCTTGCTTAATTGATCTGGTTTGACCTAGAAAACCCAACAATGGTATCAGAGCCATAATTGAGCATGAAATTGAATTTAGGGTTCTTAAACTTTAATTTGGGATTTTGGTGATTTGATCATGATTTGTTCAAATTGTTTGTTTGAGCATGCTTATAATATGTTAACTTTGAGTTGTGCATGATCAATTTGAAGAAAAATTAATTGGATTATTTTCCCCAAAAGATTAGGCTTGGCCGAATATGGTATAGAACCCTAGGTAATGGTGATTTTGATTTTGGACCATTGGATGTGTTTAAATTGATGGATAAATTGATTTTGTTTCAATTTGTGTTGGACATAAGTTGATTAATTAAAGCATGATTAATTATGTAAATTGGTATTTTGGAAATGTTGATTTAAATAATTAATTATGGCTAATACACTTTAATTGATTAAATTATGATATTTGGAATATTGTGATTAAATTAATTAGGCTTAATTTGGAATTGGGCTAAAAATATTGTATTTGGGCTTAATGGGCTTGGTTGAGCCAAATTTGGTTTTGGATAATTGGTTGAATCCAATTGGGCCTAAAACCATTTCCATAAAGTCCAAATATAATAATTGGGCTTTATAATTTAATTGGGCCTAATGGGCTAAAATTAATTTTATGGAAAAGGGTGATTCCTTATTGGGCTTTGGTTGCCAAAATCCATGCCTTAATAAATTAATTGAAAGCCCATTGGACTTTAATTAAATTGACATTGGATGTTAATTGGGCTTTAAGACCCATTAAGATTAGATTTAGAATCTAAGTCGCAAAGGCACATTAAAAAGTGTAATTATTTAATTTGGAATTAAATAAAGAATTAGTATTGAATACAAATTAAATTGGATTTAATATTGTAGTTTGATATAATTCAAGAATTCATACTTTGAGTACTTATTCTTAAACGAGTTGGACTCGCGCAAATCAAATCTTTGTTTGAACATTGGATGATCATTAATCAAAGATTAATTAATTGGATTAGAATGATTGATAACATGCTTTGTGTGAATACATGGATGTGATGTATGAATAATGTATATCATATGGATATTAGATGGGTGAGGGAAATTTTGGAAATTATTGTAATAAATTTAGAATTTATTAAATTGGACCTGCGTGTCCAGCCTATTATCTCTTGACTCTTTGTATTTCTCTTCTCACCTATTCCCCTCAATGTA
Organism: Zanthoxylum bungeanum; assembly: GCA_019454045.1. Classification (NCBI taxonomy): domain Eukaryota; kingdom Viridiplantae; phylum Streptophyta; class Magnoliopsida; order Sapindales; family Rutaceae; genus Zanthoxylum; species Zanthoxylum bungeanum. The sequence goes on along the minus strand of SKCR01020211.1, from coordinate 7,157 downwards.
AATGAGGTTCTTTAGAAGTGTTATGTAATTGGGTAGAAATAAGATTTGTGCTAGCGGGAGAGAGGAAATGGAGAGATTTGTTCTAGGAACAAATTGTATTATATATCCATCCGCATATCATTATTAATTTATTTATCACGCCTTATTATGCTTTTAGAATGCATGTTTAAGGGTGTATGATGTGACCTAATCAAAGATAATTAATTGGTTGCCAATTACGCGAAAAACCCTCAACAAATATTAAGTGTTTTCCTTCTATTGCGTGATTCATTCTCAAGATCCAAGATTGGCACTGGTTTGTTGGCCAAAGTCAAGACCTTTGTCCATCGCGGATGTGTTTGAATCATGAAGGCTTTGTTCCATATCGCATGTGACCGGCGTAAACACACACGTATAACGCAAGCGTACGTATCGTTCAAGTAGTATAAAAAGTATCGATCCCACGAGGACTTAATACCTAATCTATTAATTTTATGAGGTCGAATGATTACTAGTATCTAACAGGTTGATTGATTGATTTGAAATGGTGATGATTCTAAATTTAAAAACAAGTAAATAAAATTGCACAAAAGTAGGTTTAAGAAAATTTAATATTAAAAACTATCTAGGGTTGTGAATCTTTCTAATATCTTTTAAAAGATGAAGTGGTTATTTCATGTTTGTGTAATAAATCGGTTTACTAACTTGGAACACTAAATTATACAAAAGCCTTTGTCGATGGTCAGACGCAAATACCCAGTTTAACCCAATTGAACCATATGTCTATGCCAACCAAATTATCTGGATTCATTAAGTTTAAGTTCCAATTATGGCTACCCCCGCACGATAGGTATATGTCTATCCTGTAAGGAAATCTATTAAAGGGTTATCTATCCTCAAGGAAGATAGTGGGCTATTAAGTCTAAGGCTGAAACCTAAAATCCCTATTGTTGGGTTTCTACGGTCCCGGGGATTGATTAAAGTGATGAAACATACATGTGAATACACGAAAAAGTTACGGAATACTTACATCGATCGGTTGAGGCGATGCGTCGAAGAACAAAAACTTTTTAAGCCCTTTGAGAAGCTCTCGGCAATGGGGTTTTTTTGTCCTCCTCAAATTTGGCCATCTTGGTCCTCCAAGCTCCAAGCTTTTGTGTTGTGATTCCAAGCTCACAAGTGCGGTTCCCTATCACCTTTTCAAGGCCCCAAATGTGTGCTAGCACTTGGTAATTTTTGCCACAAAAATCACCTTGTTTCTCCTTGCCATTCTCGTTATTGCAGTGAAAATGGAGGAAGAAAAGGCCCAAGGCCGTGAGAGAGAGAGGGAGAATGAGAGAGATGAAGATGTGTTGTATATTAAATCAATTGATTTCTAAAATCAATTGAGAGATGAAGGCCGTGTTCCGTGACGATTTTATACTTTAGCCGATCTGTTTGTGTACTTCGTGTCGAAACTTTAAAATTTTCTGATTTGTGTTTCAAAAGAAACACATAACCATAACGCGATGCCATTTCCGTAAACGTCACGAAATATTCATATCCACCTCTAGCCTAGCTAGATATGGGCCCACCTACGTCACTATGAACAAAGGGCTAACAGATCGATGGCACTAGCATTTTTACCAAGTAAATAGTGTTTAGGCACTTTGCCCAATAAACTAGATTCGTAGACTTTATTTGATTGGAATCAAATTTGTCCTAGTACCCACTCTTCGAAAGTGTGGATATACGAGTCTTGTTTAATGTGTCCCAGACTATTATGCCACATTTAAGTTTTAACTGATCAAATCAGTTTCAGCTATTTGTTTGTCATGTTATACGTTTGAGATTTATTTATATTCAAAATATAAATTCTGTTGTTCACATCTAATGTGTTTATCTCAATATCATCTTTATATAATGAAACACTTTAGTGTTCTAGAATATAAAGGTACATCCGCAACGGATTGAACACTGATATAGAGGTAATGTTTCTAGTCAAACTAGTTACATTATAAGAGTTTCCTAATTTAAGTACACAGCTGAAGGGTAGTTCCTAAACTTAGGTATCTACGAATAAAACAGCGACTTACGTCTTGTTTCCGATTTGCAGATAAATCTCAACTGAAGTCAGTATCCTGCTAATAGCAGATTCTGCACACCACTACATATATATGTACCACACTAAGTATTTAAAATCCAATTTTGATACTAGTAGTGAACATATTTATGACAAACATATTTGAAGTCAGAGCCTTGCTCGTTCTTCAATTCCGCCTTGTCCATACGACAGTCACATTTCAGTGACCCCGTTTGCCACAGTTTAGGCAGACATTTTCGGATATGTTTTTTGTCTTCCCAGAAGATTATAATGATTTTGCATTTGCCCTTTTCTACACTCCAGAAGCCTTTGGCCTAGCCTTGGCCTTTTGGGATGTCAAAGTAAGGTGCACCTTGCGCTTCTTGCCTAATTGTAAACTTTGACTTTGTCTCATGGAGAATAGTCATTAATTCTCCAAGAGTTTTGTATTGCAATTTAGTACTTCTAAGATCTAAGTATAGATCTATGAAGATCCTTAAATTTCAATATCATACTATAAGGATCTAACCCTTAGTTCTGACAAAGAAATTAAGGAGTCTATTTGGCAAGCATAATGGATTAAGCACTAAAGTCATCATTACATGAATATTCCAAATATCATGTTCCACTAATTTGCTTAACTCCGGGCTTAGGCCTAAGATGTTATTTTATCAAATAAAGTAACTTCTTAATTTTCAGGACTATCCTGAAGTTTTATTCCCAATTTGAAAATTAAAGTCGTTTAAAAAACATTTTCACCGAGGATTATGTTTTAAACACTAATCTTTCAATTTTATCTTGATTCTAATAGTCCAACTATTTAATCAACGATTTTAGGTACTATTTATTATAATGATTACTATAGTCCAACTATATAATCAACTATAACTTAATAGGTTAAATTCAATTATATTGATTACTATAATCCAATTATAAAATCAACTATAATTAATTAAATCAAATATATTGATTACTATAATCCAATTATATAATCAACTATAAATGAAATAGTTTGAATACAGTCCAACTGTTTATTAAAACAACAATTAAATATTAGTCCAATGAATATATTAATCTATTTGACGAAAAATTTGAATTGAGCGCGTATGGCAAGTAACTAAACGAATATTGAAAATTTAATACTTGCCTCCCACTATTTTTCGGCGAGCCTCTAACCCTCTGTTGAGTACTCGGGAAACCTTATTTCCTAGTGGGCTAGGATCCCGTTAAATAGCACACAATCTTGACTTTGGCCAACAAATTGTATGATAATTAACTAGGTAGATCTCTAAGATCAATTGGATCCCATCTAATTCCTAGATCCAGTAGGGGACATCCAAGTCCGAAACATATATCCTATATATGCCAATATTTCCAATATATTGCCTAACCTTTTTCTTCTGAATCAACTAAGCCTTGGCTTTGGCACAACAAATATAGTGATCCCAGTTAAGCGGAACCCATTGACCTTGGAAAGCTTCGTAATCAATGTCGATGGACAAGAAGTGATCTTGACTTTGGCCAACAAATCACAACTTGGACAAGACACCGATATGGAACAAAGCTCTCATGATTCAAACACATCCTCGACGGACAAAGGCCTTGACTTTGGCCAACAAACCAATGCCAGTCTTGGATCTTGAGTAAGAATCACTCAATGGAAGGAAAAACGCTTAATATTTTGTGAGGGTTTTTCGCGTGCAAATTGGCATCCAGTTTATTATCTTTTTAAGGTCTCATCGTCATACACCCTTAAACATACATTCTAAACACATAATAAGGCGCGTAAAATAAATAATAATGATATGCGAATGGATAATTAAACACATTGTTCCTAGAACAAATCTCTCCATTTCCTCTCTCCCGCTAGCACAAGTATTTGCTTCTACCCGTTACATAACACTTCTAAAGAAACCTCATTTACATTGAGGGGAATAGGTGAGAAGAGAAATACAAAGAGTAAGGAGGTAATAGGCTGGACACGCAGGTCCAATTAATAAATTCTGAATTTATTACAATAATTTCCAAAATTGCCCCACACATCTAATATCCATCTGATATACATTATTCATGTATCGCAACCATGTATTCACACAAGCATGTTATCAATCAATCTAATCCAATTAATTATCTGATTATTAGTGACTATCCAATGTTCAAACAACGATTTGATTTTGCGCGAGTCAAACTCGTTTTGCGAATAAGTACTCAAAGTACGAATTCTTGAATTAAATTAAACCACAACATTAAATCCAATTTAATTTGTATTTAATACTAATTCACTATTTAATTCCAAATTAAATATTACACTTTATTAACAAACATTATGACTTAAATTCCAAAATTTAATCGTTACGGGTCTCAAAGCCCGATTAACATCCAATGTTAATTTAATTAAAGTCCAATGGGATTTTAATTAATTTCTTAAGGCATGGACTTTTGGTCAACATGGGTTAAACCCAAAAACCAAGTCCAATCAAGGAATAACCCCATAAGCCTAGAAACAATTTAGGTCCATTAGGCCCAATTAAAATTGTTAAGGTCCATTAGTCATAATTGGACTTTATGGAAATGGTTTTGGGGCCAATTGGATCCAACCAATTTAGCCTAAACCCATCTTGGTACAACCAAGCCCATAAGCCCAATTACAACTTTTCAAGCCCAATTTCCAAAATTAGCCCAATTAATTACATCACAAAAATTCCAATTTCACAATTTAATTAACCAAAGTGTATTACATAATTAATTACCCAATCAACATTTCCAAAACACAAATTTGTACAATTAATTATGCTCATTAACATCAAAACATGTCCAACACATTTTAATCAAAATCAACTCATTTCCCATGCTTATCAAGTCTCGGTAATTAGGGTTTTTAATGTTCGATTCGGTTTCAATCAAATTAAATCCACAATCAACATTTCCCTAATGATTCCAACTCATCCAATGAATCAAAAATCAAAAAATCCCAAGACATTAGGGCATCATCATTCTCGGCCAAGCCTCAAAAATTGGGGAAAAATTGATCCAATCAAATTTCATGAAATTGATCCAATACAACTTCAATTAAACATCATTCAAGAATACTCAATCATCCAATTTCATCAAATCATGCTCAAATTCATTTTACCAAATTTTAACCCTAAATTCAAGTTTCATGCTCAACTTCACTCTGATACCATTGTTGGGTTTCTACGGTCCCTAGGATCGATTAAAGCGATGAAACATACATGTGAATACATGAAGAAGTTGCAGAATACTTACATCAATCGGTTGAGGCGATGCGTCGAAGAACAAAAACTTTTTAAGCCCTTTGTGAAGCTTTCGGCAGTGGGGTTTTTTTGTCCTCCTCAAATTCGGCCATCGTGGTCCTCCAAGCTCCAAGCTTTTGTGTTGTGATTCCAAGCTCACAAGTTCGGTTCCCTATCACCTTCGCAAGACCCCGAATGTGTGGTAGCACTTGGTAATTTTTGCCATAAAATTCACCTTGCTTCTCCTTGCCATTCTCGGCATTGCAGTGAAAATGGAGGAAGAAAAGGCCCAAGGCCGTGAGAGAAAGAGGGAGAATGAGAGAGATGAAGATGTGTTGTATATTAATCAAATATATGAGAATCATATACCCAAATATATGAGAACTATGTCGTTATGCTCCCACAACGCGCACAAGTGTAATACTAGTTTATTCTGCATTATCGATGTCCAATCTCGATAATACTACGACTAGGGATATATAATGATTAAACCTTTATGGATTGATACTGTCTCATATCATCTCAATCCAGGAACTAATCATATGGACCTTTCATCATTTATACATCTTGGTGATCTAATCACAAATGATAAAAGAGCAATTTCCTTTGTCACTTAGTTAATTTGTACAACAACACCATGATCTGTACAAATAGTGACGCAATGGGTCATAACTGTCCAACCTCTATGTCTAGTTCATTTTAGATTTACCATATCAATCTTATTAGTGGCCAATTAACAAGACGCATTAGGCTTAAGACTTAATAAGTAAACTTTAAATTACCCAAACTATAAAATAACCCTTTATAAACCGGTGATATTACAAGTCATCACAACCATAGATAACTAATTAGTTACAACAATAACTAGGGCTAGTAAAAACTTAAAAGTAAAAGACATAAAGTAAAAATGTTCAAGGTAATTGCGGTAAAGTAAAAGCTGATAAGTAAATTATAATAAAATAAAATTCTAAGGTAAAAGGATCAACTTTTACTATTTACTATTTAGATATCTCCCTTAATATAATATATTAACTTGTGATTATTTTACCAACCGTCCATATAGGCGGTAACCTGATTAAGTCAAATTAAGTCCAACCAGCCATAAAGGCGGAATGAAAATAAACCCGCCATATAGGCGGTAAGAAAATTTAATTACCAACCGACCAATCTGGCGGTATCCTTGATTAGTCAGGTTTAAACCAGATAAAAATGAATTACCAATCGACCAATATAGCGGTATCCTTTAAGTCAATATTTTAAATAATGAATATATTATATTTAAGGGATATTAATCTAAACAGTAACAGTAAAAGAATTACCTTTCACCCTAGCTGGGGAAGTTACCTCCTAATGGTGAATAGTAAAAATTGTAAAAAGTAAAGAAAGTAAATTACTATTATTACAGAACGTAATTAAAGTTAATTACAAAACTAAAATTTAAAAGAAACTAGATAGAAAACTTCCTATTTACATCAGAGGAATTAGAGAGGAAGTTACATCTAAAACTGAAATCTCGAGCTGAATTTATAGGCGCGGATAAGCCTCCAGCGTCGCGACGCCATCACTTTTTGGCGTGGCATGCTGAGGGCTTGACGCGTGGTGATTCTGGATAAGGAGATAAGGCGACACGTGGCGAGGCGGCTAACAACTCAATTATTTTCTTTCTTTCTAAATTATTGAATGAGTAATTCTCCGATTATATTTACCATTCTCCGTATACACAGCCAACAAAATATTAAACAACTCATTTTTGCCCACAACAGTCATAAGTGCAGTTGATAAGAGAGTAATATTTTTGTCCTAAAGTTTTATCAGAATTTACACCGTTTTGTAACAATGGAATAATTTTTCTGATTTTCTGA
>SKCR01020210.1:0-35189 GCA_019454045.1 Zanthoxylum bungeanum | reverse complement strand
TTTGGGCTCTGCACACTATTTTGGGCTTTTAAGGTAAAAGACGGTTTTATCCTTGGCCCATTTTAGGTTCGTACATATATCATCTTCAAGGAATCCATTTAGGAAAGCGGTTTTCACATCCATCTACCATATTTCATAGTCGTGATATGCATCAATGGCTAAAATAATCCTAATGGATTTTAGCATGGCTACTGGTGAAATAGTTTCCTTATAGTTAATCTCAGGACATTGAGTGTAACATTTCGCTACCAGTCGGGCCTTAAAGGTTCCCATATTTCCATCGGGTCCTCGGTTCCTTTTGTAAACCCATTTACAACCAATAGGTTTAACTCCTTCAGGAAGTTCAACTAAGTCCCATACTTTATTGTCATGTATTGAATCCATTTCAGATTTCATGGCTTCCTGTCATTTTCCCGAATCGATATCCAATATCGTTTCTTTATACGTAGTCGGATTTATTTCCTCCAAGAGGAGAACATCAAGGCTCGTATCAGATGTTAAAAACAGTCTATTATGAGGCCTTGATATTCTATTCGACTTACGTAGAACATGTGTTGTAGATCTTTCACCAAATTAGATCTCTGGTTCCATCTCAGGTTCTTTACTGTTAGGATCAAACTCATCAAGTTCAATCTTTCTACAACTCCCACTATTTCTCAAAAATTCATTTTCAAGAAAAGTGGCAAAACGAACAACAAATACATTTCATTGCTCAGAATCATAGAATTGATATCCCAAAGAGTTTTCAGGATATCCAACGAACCTATATTTATACCCTATGGGTGCTAGTTTATCCCGCTGCGCGATTATAACATATGCAGCACAACCCCAAATCTTTAAATGCCTAAGACTTGGATTTCTACCGAACTATATCTGATAAGAGGTCGTAGAAACAGCTTTTGATGGAACTCTATTAAGTATGTGGGCAGCAGTAAGTAAAGCGTAACCCCAAAGATAATAAGGAATATTTGTATAGTTCATCATGGATCGCACCATATCTAATAAAGTATGATTTCTACGCTCAGACATTCCATTGTGTTGAGGTGTTCCTGGTGGGATATATTAGGTAAGAATTCCATTCTCCCTTAAATAATTTCTGAATTCTTCACTCATGTATTTACCGTCTTGATCTGATCTAAGACACTTGATGAATTTATTGGTTTGTTTTTCTACTTCGTTTCGGAATATTTTGAACTTATCAAATGTTTTCGACTTATGTTTCATCAGATAGACATATCCATATCTAGACTTATCATCCGTGAAAGTCACGAAGTATGTTAAATCATCATGAGCGGCATGATTTAATGGACCATACACACCGCTGTGTATTAGCTCCAATAAATCTCCAGCACGGTTTCTAACACCTAGAAATGGGGCATTTGTCATCTTTCCCTGGATAGATGACTCACAAATCGGATAAGGATTTAAGGTAAGATTTTCAATCAAACCATCATTTACCAATTTGGATATACGTTTAACACCTATGTGGCCCAATCTCATATGTCATAATTCAGTATTATTTAATTCAGATTTCCTACTTGTATTTTCCTCTACATTAAAGAGATCTCTATATATTTCCAAAACATAGTGACTATTTGATAAAGAACATTCACATTTCAATAAATTATATTTATCATACAAACATAAAGTTTCATTCTTAATGTTTATTTTATATCTCTCTTTATCTAATATTGGCAGTAATATTATTTGTCTGATAAGTGAGGGAACATAATAACAGTCATGTAAATCTAATTTACATCTATTGGGGAGATCTAAAACAATTGTTCCTATGGCCTTGACATCCAATGTCTCGCCATGGCCAACTCTATGTTGGATCTCCTCTTCATTCGCCTTCTTCTTACCCTCATTACCTGCAGGGAGTCACAAATATGAGTAAGACTGCCAGTGTCTAACACACATCTACTATTTGAATCTAAGGCTAATGAGATGTCAATAATTGGAAAAATACAAAGCGTACATGAGGGTCCTGATTTTCCTTTCAGCTCTAGACAGTCCTTCTTCTAGTGTCCAGACTTCTTGCATAGTAGACATTGGTCACGAGCTATTTATGGTTTTGCGTCTTTGCGCTTCTTGGAGTTCTTCTTTGCAATCTTCTTCTTCCCAATCTTTCTTTGATTTCCAAGAAGTCTTCGAAGAGCCAGCTCCACCATGGAGGTACAAAGTGGGGTTGTATTTTCTCATATCATGCTCCACTGTGCGTAACATGTTATGAAGTTCTTCATAGCTGGCTTGCATTTAGTGCATATGGAAGTTTAACACAAAGCCATTATAAGATCCAAGCAAAGAAGACAGAATCAAATTACAGTCTAACCGTTCATCAATCGCTATGCCTTGTCTTTCCAAATATCAGATTTGATCGATCATGTTCAAAACATGAATCCTGACAGCTCTTCCATCATTGAGTTCAGCACGGAACAATTCCTTAGGCCTCCGATATATTTCTATCTCTTGATTTTCCTCGAACAACTCCTTAGGTGTTCGTATAATACTACAAGCATCTGGTACCTTTATGTACTGTCTCAGCAAATCTAGAACCATCGATCCCAATATGTAGGATTACACATTCAAGTTATCATCCTTCCATTTATTAAAAGTTTCTCGCTCTTCTGGAGTGGAGTTAGGATCTATTTCAACAGGCAGTGGATTGACAGTGACATAAGTCAACTTTTCAAACTCCAAGACAAGGCGTATGTTCATTTCCAATTCGAAATAGTTCTCGGCTCCTTTTAGCTTATTGGAATCCAAAAGTCTCATCAATGGATTAACGGCAGCCATCTACAAGATAATATTTCAAACAATAGCAGAACATTTTTCATTTAAAAAATAATAACACTAATTGATTACGGAATTCTAAATCTATCAGTGCCATCTCACTACTTTACGTAATTCTGTAATCTCCCTTAACGGAAAAATAAGAATTTGACTATCAAAATTCCATAACGGGAAGTGGATCCCATGACATTTACTCCAGCCTCACACAATCGACGGTCTTGGCCTTTATAAACTCATTAGGTAGACCTCCAAGGTCAATCACATTCATGTGACTCCTAGTTTTGTCTTGAACCGTTTCTAATCCTCACATTATTGATGGTCTTGGATTAAGACGTATTCCAGATGTATACTTGTCAATGTGCACTAATGAGTTTCGTATGTACACCCTCACTATAATGACACTATTGAGTGACTGCGTTAACTCATCACGCTACATCTAATATTTTACTGGAGCGACCTAAGTTCCGAGCACTTATACTCTCATAATAACGACGATTTTGAATATAAGTAGTAAGAACTCATTCATCTCCGTATTGACAAGACGGACCATCCAATAATGCTCCAACATTACTAATATTATTACTTAAATAAAGTAATCACCTAATCACGAGAGATTTACGACAATCAAGTCATTAATTTAATTAGGTCAAAATTTTAATTTAAAACATGCTTTACATATCCAATATGTCTTATGCATAATTAAATTAAAATTACTATGACATGGATTCAAAAACATTTGTTGTATGGTTAAGTCTTGCTACTGATACCATTCTGTTGGGACAGTTGTGGAACCCTTAGGGTCGGATCGGAGCCCCGCGCAGTAAAAATGGGTCTAATCCATGGATATCAAGTATGGGTATAATTTAAATTATTTAATAAAATACTATATTCTATTACGAGTGTATAGGAAAAACCGGGGCTAAAATCAGAGTTCGGAAACTCAAAAACGGGTGAAAATAAAATTTCAATGCGCGCTACAGTGCGCACTATGCGCGAACTGGCAATATATATATATATATATATTGTTTTCAAATTTAATTTCCTTCAGCTCACTTTCCAGTGAGCTCAAGGAATTAGGGTCTATTACCTTAATTTCTTCCGGTCTTCCCTCAACACTTTAAAAACACTAAAAATTAATTTTTAAATCAAAATCAACATCAACACATGTTATATAATAAAAATCAAATTTTTCAAAAAAAAATATATATTTTTACAAAAACATATATTTTTTCAGCTTGTAGACATATTATCACGTATTCAGTTTTCAGTCATGTTTTTAGCTTGCGTTGTACAGTTTCAGTCACGTTTGCAAGTTTGCGCATTGTACTTATAGTCATGATTATAGCTTTCAGCTCAAGTCTATAGTTCCAAGTCATGGTTGTAGTCTCGGGTCATGTTACAGTTATCAGCTCATGATTACAGTTCACTAACTATGTTTACAGATTTTTTCTCATGTTTTAATTTATGATGCATGTTTATGATTACGGCTCGAGGTTTACAAGTTAAGTTTCAAGATCCACAGTACATAATCCCGACATTATAAGTTTATAATTTCACGAATTTACTTAAAATGAGATTGTCAATCTAAGTCCGTTATTTTATACTTTCACTTTCTGTTTTCACTCACTAAGTCGTTCAGTCGACTTACTCTCCCATTTCCACATTTTGTATTGCAAGATTTCAAGCATGCAGAGGACAAATTTTAGAGAAGATGGACACCAGTTGCATTCAATAACATCACGATATTACGGGTCCCCATATACATGTATTCATCATGTTAGGCCATGTGGCCGAATGTCAATATGTGTAAATCATGTTATATCAATTATGTTTCAAGCATTTCATGTATGTTGTATGTCAGACACGTATGTATATAAGATCAGTCAGTTCAGTTATGTATTATGTCATGTCATGTATGTGCAATTCATGTGGCTCATGGAGATGGTAATATCGTCTCATGCCAGTCACGTCATGCGAAATTGGGATATGACAACTTAATTATGTTTAATGCAAGTAATACAGAGGTAAAGTATGCACTACATTTATAATTAATTAATGGACACATATTGATATAAAAAGTATCGTGTCAAAACAATTTAAACATATATACTTGAGAAATTAGAAATATTCTGACTTTAATAATAAGACGTCCATGTTGACGAGTAATTATGCACCCGCAAAATCAAAGATGTGATAAATTCTAAAAAATAAATTATTATCCCAAACTTCTAAGAATATATATATATATTATTATAATTTAAAGTCAATTTTATTTTTGTAATATATAAATAATTATTATATATATGAAGGAAAGTTCCTTGAGAAATGTAGACATATTCCAACTTGTTACAAATTGGGGACCAAAAATTATTTATAATAATCACTATATAGAGGTTGGTATGTAAATGATTTTACTATAAAGTGACAAGTTGCAGAATCATCAGCGTCAGCGCAATATTTTTTCCTCCCTATTATTATTATTACACCGAACTTTACCTCCCCTTATAATAACTTTATAAAATCAAAGCCCACTGAACTCTTTGATACCACACAAAAAACAAACACACCCTCAATCTCCTCCAACATCAAAATGGCGACAACAGAAGCACAAGAACAAGCGCCGTGGCCGGAGCTGCTGGGGAGCAACAACTGGGACGGCCTGCTGGACCCACTAGACCTTTCCCTCCGAAATCTCATCCTCCGCTGCGGCGACTTCATTCAGGGCACCTACGACGCCTTCAACAACGACCAAAACTCCAAGTACTGCGGCACCAGCCGTTACGGCAAGCACGACTTCTTCAACAAGGTCATGCTCCAAAACGCACCGGATTACCAAGTTTTCTCATTTCTCTACGGCACCGCCCGCGTCAGCGTCCCTGAAGCCTTCTTGCTCCACTCCCTCTCGAGGGACTCCTGGGACCGTGAGTCCAACTGGATCGGCTACATCGCTGTCACCTCCGACGAACGTTCAGAAACACTCGGCCGCCGCGAAATCTACGTGGCATGGCGGGGAACCACCAGAAACTACGAGTGGCTTAACGTTTTCGGCGCCAAGCTGGCTTCGGTTGGATCGATTTTGAATAAAAATAAATCCAGAGTCGAAGAAACCAACAACAACAGCAGCAGCAGCGACAGCGACGACGATGAGACAGTGCCAAAAGTAATGCAAGGGTGGCTTACAATTTACACTTCCGATAATCCCAACTCGTCATTCACAAAGCTAAGCGCCAGGGCTCAGTTAGTGTCCAAGATCCAAGAGTTAAGAGAGCGTTACAAAGACGAGGAGCTGAGTGTAATTTTCACAGGGCATAGCTTGGGGGCAAGTCTGTCAATTTTAAGTGCTTTTGATTTGGCCGAAAACGGTATTAACGATATTCCGGTGACGGCGTTTGTGTTCGGTTCCCCACAAGTTGGGAACAAAGCGTTTAACGAAAGATTAAAGAGTTACAAAAACGTGAAGGTGTTGCACGTGAGGAACACGATTGATCTGATAACACACTACCCTGGGAGGTTGCTGGGGTATGTAGATACGGGGACGGAGCTAGTGATAGATACGAGGAAGTCCACGAGTTTGAAGGACTCGAAGAATCCTAGTGACTGGCATAATTTGCAGGCGATATTACATGTGGTGGCGGGGTGGAATGGGGAGGACGGAGAGTTTGAGTTGAGAGTGAAGAGGAGCGTGGCTTTGGTGAATAAGTCAAGTGAGTTTTTGAAGGATGAATTATTGGTGCCTGGTTCTTGGTGGGTGGAGAAAAATAAAGGGATGGTTAGAGATGATGATGGTGAGTGGGTTTTGGCTCCACCTGCTGATGAGGATCTTCCTGTTCCTGAATTTTGACATAAAAGCCATAACCTTATATCAAGGACCCCATTGCCTGTCTTCTCTTTGAATAGTCGCTGCTATTGTCTTATCTTTTTTGTACAATTTCTTCTTGTGATTGTGGTTCACTTTGTGAGAATCCAATGGATTAATTGAGGTTCATATATGTACTGTTTTGCCTTCTGAATAGTCAAGATATCTAGTTGCTCCTCCTAGTTTCATCTTTTTGAATAAATAGTAATTGATCTATTATGATAAAAATATTTAATATTTACATGGAAATTATTGATTTTGTGAAACTCAATGGATTTTTAAAATTGAACTTGCTTTCATTCCTTAAATGATGTAAAAATGAGGCTATCACTAAGGATAGCAATAAGGTATAGGAATTTCAAGTCTCATTTAATCAACGAGTACGAAAAATTATGAACTTTTTCGTATAGGTTTATGTGCACACATAAATTTTATCTCTATTTAGTAAGATGTTAATATTTATATCCGATCTGTCTACTCAACTAATATATAATATTATCTTATTACTCATCTCTAATGTACGAGACCTGGCTGGCCCTTACTCTACCTATTATGTCAAGATTTAATGCTAATTTGAGGAGTAAAGTCCAAATATGATGGGTGGAGTTGATGCGAATTCATCTTATTTTAATATTAAATAGTGCACAAGATAATATTTCAATGATTATCAGCCTATTAAATATTAGTTTTGCTTTGAAGTATATTTTGCTGTATTATAAATTCAAAAAAATAAAAAATAAAAAATAAAACCTTGAGAGCTTAAGAAAACGAAGAAATAAATACGAGAGTTAAAAATTCCATAAACCATGCCATCACATCATAGTTTTTACACATGGCTCATTAACTAAACTTACAATGACCGATAACGACTAATATGGCGAGGCAAGACGAACAGATAATTGAACCACTAGGAGGCGGTGGCATGGCGAGACAAAGTAACCAGCAAAGGCGTAGGGTTGCTGTCGATTTGGGTAGTAGTATGACTGCTGTCAATTCAGCCTGGGATTTCACGAGATTTATTTTGTATGTGTTTGGCATGGACGCTGCTTGATTTGTGGCTATCAATTTGGAAAGTTTGAGTGAGAGCAAAACTTGAGAAATTTTGTTATAAGGAGATTGAAATATTTGAGTATGCATGATGAGAAATGAATGACGTTGTTTTATAGATTTATTCTATCCACTTTTAAGGGATCGTCTAGTAGCCGTGCTCCCACCGTAAGGGTAAAAACCCTGCTAAATTTCCTCTCTCAACACCCTATCTCCCCACACATACACAACAATCCCATCTCCTTCCTCTTTTTTCTATGATAGTTTCTCTATTTTCCGTTTCTTTTTTTCCTTTTCTTATTCTTCTCATACTTCGGTTTGGTTGTTTCTTTCCTCGGCCTTCTTTTTTGTGTTTTTTCAGTTTGTGTTTTGTCCTTTCCCTCCCGAGGAATAAAGTGTCTTTGGATATGTGACTCCACCAAGTAGTTATTTTCAACCTTGTTTATTTATTTTTTACAGGAATAAAGTTGTATTTTTTTAGCCGATAAAAGATATGAGCGAGGGAGATGGTAGCTCTAACTTTGTAAGTGAATACTAAGTTTTGAAGCTTCCTTATAGATTTACTTATTTTTCTTGTAATAGATTGTATATGAGCCGTTGTAAAAGTTCATGTTCTATATATTGCGTATATTCTGTAACTGTTTCGAATTCTGTATTCACCAACACTAGCAGAAGTGGGACGTTGAGGCCAGTCCGTAAAATCCTCCAACTCCTTCAGAAGATTTCGGTGTGAATATGATTTCTTACCCGAACAGTTTTGGAGGATGCGCGATATATGATTTTATGTTGTTAGGTTTCGTCCAAATTAGGTTCAAGTCTTAGGAATTCCTAAGTTTATAATCGAACAGAAATTGTCGCATATTTACATCCTTGTGATTTTTTAATAATGAAATATTTCATTATCCTTAAAAAAAAAAAAAGGATTGGCTATTATACCGAGGTATGGGTGCTAGGTTTAATCTCAGCCTTTGGATGAATGGATGAAAATCCAAAAGCTGAGATTAAACCCTGTCTTTTAAAAGATTAAAAAAATTAAAAAATTCGGTTATCTAAATATCCGGTAACATGAAATTTTAGACATTAAATATGAAAATTTGGGCCATTGAACATGAAAATGTAGGCATTAAACATGAATTTTGTATTTTACTATATAAATAAAAGATTTGATACTGACCTGGGCCTAATTATTTTTTTAGCATTAACCTAGATTTTTAGACATTAAACATGAAAATTGGACGATAAACATACAAAATCAACCAACATGAAAATTTATTAGCATTGATATGAAATTTAGGGTATTAAACATGAAAATAGGCCATTGAACATGAAAACGTATTTTCACACGTGACAAAAAATTTTGACATTTCACACGTGTATTGAAATTTCATAGCATGAACATGCAAATTTTGACATTAAACATGAAAACAGGACACTAAACATGAAAAATAGTGTATTTATATGAAATTTTAGGCATTAAATATGAAATTTACGGCATTAAACATAAAAATCATTAAATTATTGGCTTGTGAACATTAACTTGAAATTTCATAGTATTGACATGAAAATTTTGACATTAAACATGAAAACAAGGCATTAAACATGAAAATAATACATTAACTTGAAATTTTATGTATAAATATGATATAGGGCAATAAATATGAATTTTAAGACATCAAACATGAAAATTATAAATTTATTTCACTATATAGCATTAATATATTAAACATGAAAATTGGGCAATAAACATGCAAAATGGACCAATATGAAAATTTATTAGCATTAACATGAAATTCAGGGCATTAGACATAAAAATAGGACATTGAACATGAAAATATTTTCACACTTGATATAAGATTTTAACATTTCTCACGTGTGTTATTCCTTATTTGAAATTTCATAGCATTAACATGTAAATCTGGACATTAAACATGAAAATAGTGCATTAATATGAAAATTTATCTATTAATATGAAAATAGGGGCATTAAATATGAAAATTTATTGTAGATATGATGATTTGACACTGATTTAACAATTTCACTTTATTAATTTTTTAAATATTTTTTATTTTATTTTTTTACTATTATATTATTTTAATAATATTTTATTAATACAATAATATATTTTTTGCATCAATCGGTACAAATTACTCTTTGGTGTCATTAACTGAAAGCCTAGTATTGGTACCCTCAAATACCATAGTCATGCCCCACTTTTAAATATTATCCCAAAATACATCATATATTTGGCATTCAGTGTGGGGGTGGGCAGACCTGGTTTTGATTCGATTTCGGAGTGAACTGAACCAAATTAAAAACTGATTGGTTCAAAGTATTAAGAATCAACGTGAACCGAAAGATTAAAACTGAATTGAACCGAACCGAACCAAATTAATTGGTTCGGTTTGATTTTAATCAATTAACCGCCAAACCTATTGGTTTGGTTTTAATCAATTAACCCATAAAGCTTAATCAATTAACTCATGGTTTGGTTCATGATTTTACAAACCGATCGGTTCACCGGTGTGGTTCACGATTCGAACCGATCGGTTTAACTCAAATATCAACTGAAAAACCGAATCGAACCGATATTTTTGGTTGTGGTTATTTATCCACTCCTAATTTTGTGTAAGCCTCGGTGCAAGGCTCCGGATAATATCATTATTTTTTTTTTATAAATAATTATTAAAAAGTTTTTTATGTCATGATTAATTCTTAATAAGGAAGTTGCTAATGAATTGTATAAAGTGTCTTAATTTTATAAAAGAAATTCCTATTTAATCTAAAATACAGTCCTAAATTAATTTTAATTATATTTATATCTCTGTTTTATCCATTTCAATTTGTTTGGACATGTTCACGTCACTATGTGTTATATATAATGTGACATTATCACAAAAATGACGTATAGTAAAATGTTACATAGCGTTGACATAATCGCAAACACAAGACTTCCGAAAGATCATTCAATTTGTTTCAATCTTTAATTGATTCTTTCTGTGTTATTTTTATTATGTCTTAGGTTAATTTTCAGTTTTTATATTCTTTTAAGTGTTAGTCATTTATTTGCTTGATTTAATCTTAAATCTTATATCTTTATTATAGCATTTTGTGTTTTTTGAGTCAAAAGAATATAAAAATTCAAAAAAAAAAAAAATCATTAAGTATCAGTTTTTTCAAGTTTCGTAGTGTCTTTATGTCTTATTTAAGATTTTGAGTTAGCCGTGCATGTTTGTAAGTCTTTTGGACGTTTGAGTAAAAAAAAATTAAAAGCATGAGTTTCGGTTTTCTTAAGAGTTAGTTAGATTTTTTTTGTGTTTTTATTTTGTGTTCTTATTATTTAAGAGTCTTTAAGTTGTTCTTGAATAAATAAAGTATCAAAATCACAAAAAAAAAAAAACAAAAAAAAAGTTTGAGTTGCCATTGAGTCAATGCTTGAATTCGAGGACGGATCCTTTCGATGAGAGAGGGAATGATGTGATTCAAGATACGAGAATTAGGTATTATCTGAAATACAGAGTTTTAAAGTTTAAAAAAACCAAAATACTCAAGATATATCAAGAAGATGTTATCAGTCAAATTCCATAAAAAAAAGTTTCAAGAGAATACCACATAGGCAATGACGGTGTGATTTATACAATCTTCGTATTTTGGTTATAATTTTCTCATACAATGTTTGATTTGGGTGATTCAAGTTGTGTTAGAAATAGAACTCAAAGATCTACAACTTTATAGTTTACATCAGAGATAGATTCAGACTATTTCTTGGTCAAAATATGAATGAAAATAATCCCTACGATTTTTAGATTTTATGTTTTGATTTTATGTTATGTTTAAATATTAGGTTGAACTCTAGTGTTATTTTAAAAGTTTAAGCATGAAATTTAAGTCTTATTTAGCTTAAGATTTAGTTTTTTCAGTTCAATTAGAATCTTTTTTCTAAGAATTTTAATTTAAATAGCTTGTCTAATTTAAGTTAACTTAGGATTTTATAAGGGCCTATTTAAATATGCCTTCACTTGTAAGGAGAGAATAGAGAATTTTGAATAAAGAATGTTATTGACGTTTACCACCCAAGTGTGTGTGAGAGAGGATTCTCTATTGATTTTTCATTAAACCCTTGTCAAGACTTATCAAAATTGATAATTTTTTGTGGCATCTATAAAGAAATGTTCTATAAACAAAAACAAAGAAAATTTCTAAAGAATAAGATTCTTGGGGGTTAGACCTGATCTTAGGAGGGTTTTAATTAGCATCACTTTTTTTATTTGCAAGCAACTGTTTGGTTTTACTCTTAACAGAAGAAATAAAGAAATTACATCTATTTTAATTTTTTTTAAGCAATCTCCTGATTGACCATTGGGGCGCCGCTCAGTATATTCCTGAAAAAAATGGTCTACCATAAGCCCTAAGACATAAGAAATGTAATCAAGAGCCAACAAGTTATGCAATATTGAATTCTGTTCTGTGCAAATGGAATTGGCCCTACCTTAAACTGTTCATTGTGATATAAACTATCGTTAATGGTGAAAAGGAACAATATCTGTAAAATGTAAACAATAATATGGAAATTAAATGAGAAAAAAAAAAAAGAAACATAATATTTGAGTCATCACTACTAAGGAAGATATACGAAATTAGGGCAACATTCTTTTCTGTTAATACTAGCTAAAAATTGAATTCAACTTTATATAGTATATACCTTTGAAAACTACAAATATTTGTAATTATTAGTACAGTCATGTTTTTAAGCTTCAGCCCTTTGGGATTGTACCTTAAACATAAATTAGTGAAATAACTATGGAAAAGTAAAAGTAAAAAACACTTAGAACCCGAAACTTAAATTTGGTAGCTGAATTTTACAGCTAAATGAGTAGTGAAAATAAAAATTTAATAGGAGGAAAAAAAAAGGTCAACTTCAGAATCATTATCCCCAACATAATTCTGTTATTAGGATCAAAATAATTTAAATAAAGTACGAACTCTTATAATCAACCCAATTAATCCCCAAAATAATCCTAATTCTACTCTAATGTATTTCAACAAAATTCACTCAAGCAACACATCCTCCACGCATCAACAACTCCACAATTAACAATTATCAACTTCAATCTCTACACAAACAATCTTATATTAGCAATCAAATTCTTACACAAAATTCACACATCAAAGTAATAAATTCAAATTTTAGTACAAATTGATACTAACATACATTATTAGCTAAAAAACTTCTCATTCCTTGTGCTTCTTTAATTTATTGTCCTGTAAATTAAAAATCAATGAACAAGAGACCTATCAAATTTCTGATTTAGAACTGATTATGCAAGACATGAATGGGTACCACAGTTTGAAATCAGTGATCACGCCGTTGAATTACCATAAAATATTTAAGCAATCTAAATAATTACCTAGAGTACCAGTTCATGCAACAATCAAGTTGTTCTTCATTTTTGAGAGAGGAATTCATTTTTATTTGATTTTGATTTAAAAGACAATTTCAATAAATCAAAATAAATATCTCATTCCATTAATTTCCAACAAATCTACATGTCATAATTATAAAGCATCCAACACATGTCTTATACATGTTGTTGACGGTGGATTTTGGTCTCAGGGCAATATGGGAATATCACTACCGAAATAATCCTCCTTCAATAGTGAATTTGTTTGGTTATGGGGGAAACCAAAAGCAAACTTAGCATAAGGTAGATAATGCGCCAATCAAACAAGGAGATTTAACGTGGTTCGGCGGATTTTGATCCAACCTACATTCACGGACACAAACAGGACTATACTTTTATTGCTGAAACACGCTTCTCAGCCCTGCTTCTTGTTTTTTACAAGTCTGATGGTAATGATTCTGATGCCTCTTACACATACTCTACCCTTCTATTTATAATAGTGAAGAAATCAGATTCCTTTTAGTATGAGGATTCCTAGTTGAAACAATCTCCTTGTCCCACAAGGATTCCTAATTAAATCTACCTCTACTTCTTTTATCCTTCTAGGACACTGGTTTCATCAGTATCTCTTATGAAGGTAGGACTGTCTTCTTATCCGCAAGAATAGGGTGTCATCTTCCGGAGCATATCTCGCCATCTGGTCGGTCTTCATGAGGTCGGTCATGATAGTCCTTTGAACTGAGAATGCTGCTGTTGATCTGATAATGCTCGGTCATTGAACCAAAGTGCTCGGTTACCGATCATAAAGTGCTCGGCCACTCACTCATGTGGTCGGGTCGATAATAATGATCTTGACCAAGAAGAAAATTACCCTTTTGCCCCTGTCATGCTGCTTTAAATACCATAGTGCCTGAAAATACCATCAACATCTGTCTCCTAGTTCTCGGTTCCAACGAGTATGCAAGTTGGTGCTGGGAACTATATAGAGATGGTGTCCCGGTCATTTTGCCGGTGGTCGCTTCAGAATTTGCAGAGGAATAAAACCTTTATACCGCTTCTTTCTAGGAACCTTTTCTTGAGACGCGCAACCGTCATGTCTGTTTAAATGCCCATCAAATCACCTTTAGGGTTTTTTCTGAGTTTGACACTTGTCAAACATCTGTCGGGTTCCCGCCTAAAGAAATGAAAAAATCGACCGTGTAGAAGTGTCTCAACAGTACTTTAATCTCAACCGTTTTCACTTTTCCCTTTGGTCGACAAGTGGCGCTTATTCAGGGTCCTTTCTCCGATCTAACGGCCAGGGGCGCCCTGCTCATGACTATAAGAACATGAAGCTTTTACTGTGTAACTTTTTTGGCAATTCTCTGCAAAAAATTTCCTTGTTCGTTTGATTTCAAGGTTTCCAGAGCTTCTCAACTTTTCACCGTTCTTCTCCTAGCTTCAGAAGATCAAGTAAGTTTTCTTTGAACGGCCACTTTCGTCGTTCTTTCTTTTTTCTCTTTTTTTTTTGTTTTAACACTTACTAGGGAGAGATTTACGGTTTTGTCGAATGTTTGTTTAGGGCACTTCAGAATTTCTTAAGTCTAGCCTCCCTGGATGCTTTTTAGGGTAGTTGTGTAGACTTTGGATACTTCGAGAAATTGGCCATAGACTGATCTTTCCCTTTTTATTTTCTGGACGTCTAGGATGTCTGATGACAGGCTTTCCCCCGTTACCCCTGTTAACTCTTCGACTCCTCCCGCTGAAGAGCTTTCCTCGAGCTCGGGAGATCCTAGTGTAGAGGACCTTGACACCACCCCTACCCCTTCTGAACTTGAAGAAGACACTTACCATCAGAGGGTTCCTCAGAAGGATCTGGAGCCTGGTGATCTGGACTGCTCGGCTTTGGACATGGATCGTCCTTTAAAAATTACCGAGGATGACTTAGCATTGTTACGGCAGCGGTATGACATCCCGATTGATATCGCCCTTGAGGTTCCCCATCCTTTTGATCGTGCTAGTCAGCCTGATGATGGTTCGGTGGCTCTCCTCCCGGCCTTTTTTGAGTGCGGACTTCGGCTGCCAATCCAACATTATTTTGCCTGGATGCTGGCCGAGATGAAGATTGCCCATTGTCAGTTGAGTTTGAATAGCTGGAGAATCCTGGCCGGTCTGCACGTGGTCTGGCACCGGGCGGGGCTTGGTGAACCTTCTCTTGAAGAAGTGAAGAGACTGTACCGGCTGAAAGCCAACCCCAGGTCGTACCATGGATGGTACTACCTTTCTGCATATGCTAACTCTTCCAATATTGTCGGCAAGCTTCCTGATTTGAACAAGAATTTCAAAGATCTCTGGTTTTGGGCCACTGGGGATTGGGGTCGGGTTCTGAGATCGTTTGAAGAGGATGTTTCAGTCCCTGATATCTTCAGATCGGGAGGTTAGGGGTTTTTAACACTTTTATGTGTTCATTCTTCTTTGTTTCATGCTTAGGATCCTGACTTCTTTTATTTCTCCTAGCTTGTTGGAGGGACGCCCCAAGGTTTCTCGCGGGGTCCGGAGACGGGTACAATGGGCTCGGCGATACGCCGGCCATTGGAGGGAGCTAGTTAATGATGCGGCCTTTGTTGAATCGGGCCTCATTCGGTCCCCTCCCCCGGAAGTCTCGGGTAGGATAGGTAGCCTCTTTAGTGATCTCATGGCCCCTTCTTTTTTTTTGACTACTTTTGTCACCTCTGTGTTTGCAGGTATGTCGAGGAGACCAAAATACCTTGATTGGTTGACCGGTGCTTCAAAGAAAACTAGCCCTGGTGGAGCTGGTACCTCTCGGAAACGACCTGAATCTTCTGAGGCTAAAAAGGTGACTGCGGGGGTAGAACGGTCGAGCTCTCAAGGTCTATCTTCATCTCCCTGGGTGCCTCCAATGGGTGTTACCCGTCTTGATAGCCCTCCAAGACCTTCCCGGAGAAGGAAGCGTCGATTTGGAGCTATGGATACTCAATTAAGCCGGGAATCGGAGGAGGAGGAGGCTCCGAGCAGAGAAACTCCAGTTCGGCAGAAGGGTCCTTCCAAGAAATTGAAGGGTTCTGTGATTCTTGGAGTTGATGACCTCGGGAAGGATATTAGGGAGGCTACTTCCCATTTGGTGTCGGCTTTCAATGAGCTGGCCGAGGCCGTACCTCCTGAGAAGATTTCGAGGTTTGAGGACCTTTCACCCGAGGAGGTAGTTGCAAAGTTGTGCTCCCAGCTGGCCCAGGTCACTTCTTTTACTTCTCTTCTATATCTGTGGTGTCTTTCAGACTTTGTTTTATTTTTCTAACTTCTTTTTCTTCTCGGCAGGCAAATTATTTGGCGGCCAAAAATAAAGACCTGTTTATAAGCCTTTTGTCCGAAGGCGGCCAAGCCCAGAGGCTTCAGAATCGTCTTTCTGAAGTGGAGGCCAAACTTGCGAGTGTGGAAAAAAGGAATAGGGATCATGAGCTGGCTGCGGTTGAGGCTCTTAAAACAAACAAATCACTTAAGGCCGCTGCTACTCTAGAGCGAAAGAACGCTGAAGAAGCTAAAGCAAGTTTGGCGGACGCCCGGGCTGAGATCGGGATCCTTAAGGTGGAAGTAGGCAGTGTGGATTAAACTGCGGGCCAATGAGGAGGAACTAGGATGGGCCCGTGCCGAGCTCAGGGATAGAGAACTTGAGTGGGAGGCCGAGAGGGACTCTATCCGTCTTGAAGGGGTCGGCGATTGCGCGGAAATCATCCCCACGGTTTTACCTGATTTAGACATGGGTCCTATTCATGCGGCCATCCGCTTTTGTAAAGGGGAAATGTCTGAGGAGGAGTTTAGAAGTGGCTACCCCTTCTCCCGAAGAAGTGATGGATCCCGAACCGATTTCGATCACCCCGTTTCTCCCAGCTCCTCAAGAAAACCGTCCTGAGGTTCCTGCTCTTGGCGAGGACTATCCTGAGGTTCCACCTCCAATCCTTGAAGTATGGGTCTCCCAGGTTGCCGAGGTTGAAGCTGTTGTTCCCCCTCCTGAGACCGAGCCGATCCATCCGTCGTCTGAGCCAGCCGAGGAAGAACTTCCTGCCCCTGTGCGGGCTAATTGAGAAGGGGTAACCCGGACGGGGCCCCGTGTATACTTATCTTTTTTGTAATAACACTTCATACTCTGTTTGGGATGCTTATGTACATTAATATATTTCCTTCTCTTTGTACTCTTCTCTTCGTTCTATATGCTTTCCCTTGGGTTATTCTAGCTTGTTCTGAGGATGTTTCTTAGTGGGATGAGCTCCTGTATTGAGGGGACATAGCCCGACCCCGAGCTGGGATAGATACTTGGTCATGGGGATGTTACGTCCCCAGTCCAAAAGACAGATTCGGTGGGACGTATCCCGACCCCGAGCTGAGAGAAATATTTGGACCTGGGGGAATGACGCCTCCCCAGTCCAGAAGTGCTGACTCGGTGGGACGTAACCCGACCATGAGCTGGGATAGATACTTGGTCCTGGGCGGAACGAAATCCAGCCCCGAGCCGAAAAGAAACATCGGTCTCGGCGGTACAAGAGCAGACCTGAGCCGGGAAGAGATATCGGTCTTGGCGGACCGAATCCAGCCCCGAGCCGATTAACCAAGTGGCCTCGGTGGAACAAATCCAGCCCCGAGCCGATTAACCATTGGGACTTATTTAGAAGGGAAGTGAATCAACCTTTTAAAGCGCTACCGAATCTGGCACGGGCGTCCCCTTGCCAGACCAGCGAAAAACAAAAACAAAACTTTGAAAATAAAATTTAAAAGGCGGGGGTGACTTAACACTTATCCCAAAACAAAATTCTAAAGTGTAAACAATCAGCACAGATTCCTTAAAACAGCGTCCTGTCCGAGGTTTCCAAAACACAATCCTGAATCTTTCAATTCAGAGTCCCGGCGAACCAGGATTTGGATCAGAGAGCGTTTAAAATGGTAAGGGCACATCCTCTATATGCCAGGTCACTATGGAGCCTGCGTATTGTGCGAGGGCTTCTCCTTACCACGCTAGAGCAGACACACGCTACAGGGGCACAACGCATCCCCGTGCTGTGCCTCTCTTGGATCCAATGATGAATGGATCAAAGAGTGTCCGGGATACTAAGGCCACATTCCTCCTTAGGTCCGGCATCACTGGAGCTAGCAATAGTCACAGGGGCATCATCTCTCCCCATGCTATGCTTTCTCACGGATCCATTACATCGGGTAAATGAGGATCAGAGAGTGTTTCGAAACATTAAGGGCGTATTCCTCCTTATGTTCGGTAACATTGGAGCAAGCAATCGCCACGGGGCTATCATCCCTCCTCGTGCTATGCTTCTCACGGATCCTATGCACCGAGTATGTCCCTGAATATTAATGAGGACCCCCCGAGCTGAAGAGACATTTGGTTCTGGGGGAATGTTCCGACCCTAGGTCAATAACACGACTCGGTGGGACGTAACCCGACCCCTGAGTCGAATAATATAATAGCCTCGGCGGAATGAGATCCAGCCCCGAGCCGATTGTTGAAGTCGCCTCGGCGAACGACTCCAGCCCCGAGCCGATTAACAAAAAGGTCTTGGCGCCAACTGTCCTTTGAAAATGGGCCTCGAGCCATGTGAGGATCGAAGGGTGTTCGAAACATTAAGGGCATATCCTCCCTCCTTATGATCGGTAACACCTAGCAGGCAAACGCACAGGTGTATCATCCCTCCCCGTGCTATGCTTCTCTCGACCTATACTCTTATTTAACATTCGTCACTGCTGTTTAATGCTTATAGGAATCGACTGGTTCTGGTGTGCTATTGCTTCTTTGCGGTAGTAGCTGTGACCCGGCGTAATCACACACGTTAAACGCAAGCGCACGTATCGTTCAAATAGTATAAAAAGATATCGATCCCACGAGGACTTATTACCTATTCTATTAATTTTATGAGGTTAAGTGATTACTGATATCTAACAAATTGTTTGATTAAAATGACGATGATTCTAAATTTAAAACAAGTAAAAGAAATTTGAGAATAGATTAATGAGAATTAAGACTATCTAGGGTTGTGAATTCTTCCAATATTAATTAAAAGATGAAGTAGTTAAATCATAGTTGGGTAAAATATTAAATTATTAATCTGGAATACTAAATTATGTAAAAGCCTCTTCCGATGGTCATTTACAAATACCTAGAATAATCAAATTGAATCATATGTCTATGTCAATTAAATTACCTAGATTCATTAAGATTGAATTCCAATTATTGATTACCCCCCCCAACAGGTATATTTCTATCCTGTAAGGAAATCTATTAAAGGTTTATCTATCCTTAAAGAAGATCGTGGGTTGTTGAGTATAAGGTCTTAAACTTAAAATCCCTATGTCTAGTTCATTTTAAGTTTAACTAATCAATTTTATTAATGGCCAGTTAATAAAAAGGCTTTAAGATTATGACTCAACAAATAATTCTTTAATTACCCAAACTGTAATCTAACCCTTTATAAACTGGTGATATTAGATTTTATCACAACCCTAGATATTTAACTTAGTTACAACACATAACTAAAACTGATAAAAACTTAAAAGACATAAATAGAAATTGCTGAAAAGTATTTGTAAAGTAGTAATTTGCAAAGAAACGAAAAGAAATGCTAAGGCAAAAGGAATCAACTTCTACTATTTACTATTTAGATATCTCCCAATAAAATGATATATAAACTTGTGATTATTTCCAACCAGCCATATAGGCGGTAACCTGATTAAGTCAATTTAAGTAAACCAGCCATAAAGGCGGAACCAAAGTAACCAGCCATAAAGGCGGAACCAAAATAACCAGCCATAAAGGCGGAAAAGGAATTTTATTACCAACCGACCAATCTGGCGGTATCCTGATTAATTCATTTTTTAAATAGTAAATATATTATTTTTAAGGGAGATTAATCTAAATAGTAAAAGTAAAAGTATTACCTTATTACCTCAGCATAGATAAGTTACCCCATCATAGATGGATAGAATTACTACTACAAAGCGTAAATAAAACTGAATAAAAGAAGAAAATATGAAGAACTCTCAATTTATTTATAAGGATTTCAGAGGAAGAGGTACATTTGAAACTAAAAATTCGAAATCTATTTATAGGCAAAAAAATCTAATTTTTTATTATTATTTTTCTGATTTTTATTACTTTATTATTTTATTATTTTATTATTATTTTTTTTGGATCGCTGAATTTTCGACACGTGTCATGGTGTGCTAAAAATGACGGCTCGTTGAATCTTCGACATGTGGCATGGTGGTGCAATTACCAAAATACCCTCGGTGTCGGGACGCCCAAAATTACCAAAATACCCTTTTTGCCAAATTTCACAATTTTGCTCCAAATCACCTCCAGAATATCTTGAAACTTTATTTTGGTGTCGGGATGCCCAAAATTACCAAAATTTGTGTCGGGACGTCCAAAATGACCAAAATACCCTTTTTGCCAAATTTCACCAAATTTCACAGTTTTGCTCCAAATCACCTCTAAAATGTCCTGAATCTTTATTTATCTGCAAAATAACACAAAACACATCAAAATATTCACAAAACTCAAGAAACTATACAAAATATCAAGTTAAATGAGTGGGAAATAGTGATACATTTATCACTCATCACACCCCAAACCTAACATTTTGCTAGTCCTCGAGCAAAATAAAATAACATAATAAAATTTTAACTAAGCCACTTTCGTAGGGATCACGATTGCATTTAGCATATGCAACAAGCCTTTAAACCCCTAGGTGTCCCTAGTGGACGAGTTGTAGTCTCGTGAAGGTTTACAGCAATGATACCCACAAACATTTTATAAAAGTAAAAAGGTAGTGAAACTAATGCACACAAAAGCAAAAAGACAAGCGGAAAGAGAATAAAGATGTTAGTGACTAATCAGGTGAAATTTCTAATCCAAGTTACTAGATGTTTTGTTTCATTCTAAATTACTGAATAAGTAAATTCTCCGATTATTTTTACCATTCTTCATATATACACAGCCAACAAAATATTAAACAACTCATTTTTGCCCACAACGGTCATAAGTGCAGTTGATAAGAGAGTAATATTTTTGTTCTAAAGTTTTATCAGAATTCACATCTTTTTATAGTAATGGAATAAATTTTCTAATTTTTCTGATTTTTTTTTTTTTGATTTTTTTCTCTATTTTTTATTTATATACAATATCTTCCATCTATGTAGCGAGCTTTAGGTCGGTGACTCCCAAACCAGTTGGCTTTAGGGCATCAGGTGTTAAGACACCTCTAAGGACTTAATTACTCAGACTTCAGATATATATACATATATATAAATTTTTCATCATTTTTGATCCATGTAACGAGCTTTGGGCCAATGACTCCCAAACCAGTTGGTTTTAGGGCACTAGGTATTAAAATACCCTTACAGACTTAATAACTCGGATCTCATATGTTTTTTTTTTTTTTTTTTTTTTTTTTTTCCATCACTATTTTTTTAGATGTTTCCTCCAAATGAACTAGAGTACTGGATATTACAAACTTTTCAATTTTAGCTCATGTCTGTATGTTACCATGTATGTTGATAATATCTGCTAACTAAGTATATGAAGATTCATTTTAGTCAGTTTAATGGAGAATTTACAGATTAAATAATTCAAAAGTGAATAAACAAAAATTAACTTGTTTTGAATTAGGTTTGAAATACGTCTCAGGAGTGGAAATTCCTTACACAGCTATTTCTTACCAATTTCATCTTTTTAGTCAACATAACAACCACATATTTCTACTAGTCATAAAACTATAATTTACATGTTTTTTTTTTTTAAAAAAAAGGCTCTCGCTGACAAGGATTGTTCACAACTAGGACTCCCCACTCAAGGGTTCAAGCGACCAAGTGAACGCACCTTTTTTATACCTTATGGTACGTGCCAACGAATTTATGGTGTGTGACTAACTGTCGAATGGACTTCCCGTTGTAGATTCCCCAGAGGGAAGGTGGAGCGAGGCTCACTTAAGTACCCTAGCCCCTTAGGCTCTTATCGCTTGTTGTCAGGAATAAACAACGAGTCCTCCAAACTAGTCTGTCACAACACGCTACAAGTGAATGATTATCTAGGTGCCTCCACATCTTTTCCTTATAAAAAGGTAGTGAGTGAAGGAAGACACCAAACCATCACCTAGCTTTAAATATGCCCTTTGTTTTTATTAATTTTTTAATTTTTTTGTATTTTTCGAAAAATTTTGGACTAAAACACAAAAACTAAAATCAAGATAAAAGGAGAATTAAGAAGATAATACCTGGTTAGCTGAAACTCTACAAGAAATTTAAAGGTTAAGATCCAGATTAATTCGACGCTTCTTACCACGATCATCATCAGACCATTTTATCTTTGAAATGATAGGGTCAACTTGTGGTTCATAGGCAATGAGTTGATCAATTAAATCTGGAGCAGTTCTGGCAGTAAAAGGAGTTCTTTCATTGGTTTTGTCACGAACCCATTTCTCCGAGCATCATCAAGAAACACACAAAGAAAATCATAAAATCCATCAACGTTGAGCAGTCCAAGCGGTTTCTGGTGTATGTTCAGGTTCGCCCAAGATAGTACTATAAAAATTTCCTCCAATGTACCCAAGCCACCTGGCAAAGCAATAAAAGCATCAGAACGGTTAATCATTTCAACCAGTCGTTCAGACATACCTGGCACGATCAGTTCCTCTCCGTTTGATGATCCAATAAGATTTGCCTCTGCCAAGGGTTTTGGGATGATTCCCAAAACATGACTGCCTTCTTCTTGTACGGCCTTTGAAACGATCCCCATTAGTCCAAGATTGCCTCCGCCATATATTAAATGCATATTCCTTGCTGCTAAGACTCGACCCAATTCCTGTGCTGCTTCTATGTATTGTGGTTTAGTACCAACAGTACTACCGCAAAACACACAAATGTTTTCAATTCGTCTTCTTGAAGTGGCTTCCATTTTTATTTTTTTTACTATGGATGTCTTCAAAAGTGCAATGATGAGTTGAATTTATAGTACCTGAAAAGGGTGAATAAAATAATAGCACAAGTATCTTCCGAAGGACGATTAGTAGCAAAATAATAAAATAGATCGTGATAGTCAAAAGATCTGGATCCTGTCGGAGAAAACAATAAAACAAATCAATTACTAGAAAAAGACAAAGAGATATAATATGTACAAGAAAAGTAACGGCTTGATTGACATCTATGCGTCAGGAACAAGCTTCCCATCCAATTTTCTTATAAATTGGCAAACAGGGTCTTTTTGAGTCAGATTCCCTAGACTTAATTGTTGTCTTTCTTTTTGGAATTGTGTGTGTAATTTGTGAATGGCTATATGAACATATCCACTGGGATGCGTCTCAAGAGTCGAAGAAATATCATCTAAAGACTCCTTACTCAAGCCATCCCTAATGAATTTAATTTTATCTTCACGATTATCAGACACCATTCCTAAAGAACGACAACGAGTATTGCAATTCCAACGCGCACATTTGTAACAAAACCTATTTGCTTAGCTCTACGTTTCTTTGCATAGGTGCTTCTTCCAAAACCAGGTAAATAAGAACTACAAGTCTCAGAAAACTCACCTGCTAGACGGATACGTGCTTCGATTACCCAACAAATATCAGTAGGAATACCTTTGATCATTAGTAGTCTCATTCGTTCCAAGCGAGCTTTGTAAACTTTCATCAGAGATTTTTGAGGGAGAGAAGGAAATTGCTTGTGAAGACTTGGGAGAGCTTCTTCCATTTTGAAATTTCTTTATCTGCAAAAACTAAACACACAAAATAAAATCACACCAAATTGTAATATATACTAAATTTGCATGGGTTGCCTCCCTGCTAGCGCTAAGTTTAATGGTCGTCAGCTAGACGTGACTTTTCGAACGTTATGCTGAATCTGAAAGTGTGACACTTTCTTTTTGTCGCTCCAACGGTTCTCCCCAATAGTGTTTGACACGCCTGTTCTTAACTTTGAAAGTTTTGTTGAAGTCAGGATCATGTATCTCAACGGCTCTATCTGGAAAAACTTTGGTGATCACAAATGGACCTGACCACCGTGATTTTGGCTTCCAAGGGAAGAATTTCCCCCTTGATTTGTTTAACAGTACCTTCTGCCCTAGTTCCAGTTGTATGCGCACTAATTTCTCATCATGTCTTTTCTTTGCCTTTTCTTTGTATAATTTGGCATCCTCAAAAGGCTGTTTGTGAAATTCCTCCCATTCGTTGAGCTGGTGGATCTTTTTCTCTTCTGTTGCTTGTTGTGCAAGAATTGGCTCTTTCAGTACAAAAGACGCTTTATCTTCAGGCTCCACAGGCAATTGACATGTTTTAAGTTTGTCAGTAGAACTTTGCATTGCATTGGAGTTCTGAATGGTACTGTGTATCACATCAAGTCTGAAACATTCCTCCTTCTTTTCATCGTCTGGTAAATTCATGGCCTTGAAAACATTGAATGTTACTTCTTGGTCCTGTACCCTCATGGTTAATTCTCCTTTTTGTACATCAATAATGGTTCGACCTGTAGCCAAGAATGGTCTTCCGAGGATGATTGGCACGTCTGCGTCTTCCTCCATATCAAGGACAATAAAATCTGCTGGGAAAATGAATTTGTCAACTTTAACTAACACATTCTCAACAACTCCTCTTGGAAATGCGAGCGTTCGATCAGCAAGTTGTAGTGAAACTGAAGTAGGCATTGCTTCTCCAATCTGCAGTTTCCTGAAAATAGAAAAAGGCATTAAGTTAACACTTGCACCTAAATCACATAAAGCCTTACCAAAATTATGTTCTCCTATGATGCAAGGAATGGTGAAACTTCCAGGATCCTTCAACTTTGGGGGAAGTTTTCTCTGAATGATGGCGCTGCATTCTTCTGATAATGCTACTGTCTCATAATCTCCCAATCTCCGTTTTCGTGAAAGAATATCTTTCATGAATTTAGTATAGCTGGGCATTTGTTCCAAAGCTTCTGCAAAAGGGATGTTGATGTGCAGCTTTTTGAAAACCTCCAAGAATCGAGCAAAATGCTTGTCCAGTTTACTTTTCTGAAGGCGTTGAGGAAAAGGTGGAGGTGGAGTGATCTGTTCTTTTTCCTTTGCTTCTTTTTCATCCATCTGTTTCTCTGTTTCTTTTGGAACATCCTCAGTTGTCGTTTTGGCTCCAACATCTTTGTTGATTTCAGTACCACTTTTTAACATGATGGCATTACACTGCTCCTTTCCCATGTTCCTTGGATTTGGTTCTGTGTTGCTGGGAAGGGTACCTGGCGGTCTGTAACTCTGAGCATTGGCCAGTTGTCCAATTTGATTCTCTAGTGCTTTGATGGAAGCAGATTGGCTTTGAAACATAGCATCGTACTTTTTTAACTGAGCCAACACTTCTGCTATTCCTGGTTCATTTGTCTGCTCCTGGCCTTTGTTATGTTGCTGAAATCCAGGTGGTGGATAGTTCTGTTGTTGGCCTGAATTGTTGCTCCATGAAAAATTGGGATGATTCCTCCACCCTGGGTTGTAGGTGTTGGAATATGGATTGTTCCCCTGTCTGTTGAAATTGTTGACATAATTCACCGTTTCTTCATGTTGATTTGATTCTGGTGCTCCTCCATATGGTGAACTTGTGGATCCAATGTTAAGAGTCTCCATAAATTTGCATATCTGATCCAGTTTGGTACTGACTGCTGAATTGGCTCCAACCTCATAAATTCCAGCAATTCGTTGAATCATGCTCCTTTCTGTTGGCCACAATGAATTGTTGTTGGCCATTTCTTCAATTAGGTCCCAAGCTTGATCTTCTCCTTTTGCCATTAATGCTCCTCCGGCAGCAGCATCAATTGTGGTTCTCATAATTCCAGAAAGTCCATTATAGAATGTTTGGACTTGAAGCCATTTTGGAATCTCATGGTGAGGACATTTCCTGAGCAAATCTTTGTACCTTTCCCAAGCTTCGTAGAGAGTTTCTGATTCTTGTTGTACAAAGGATGTGATGTCATTCCTCAACTTTCCAGTTCTGGCTGGTGGAAAGTACTTTGCAAGAAATTTAGTGGCTAAAGCGTTCCAAGTGGTGATGGAACCAGCTGGTAGTGAATGTAGCCAAGCTTTACCTCTGTCCTTCAAAGAGTATGGAAAAACACGAAGTCGCATTGCTTCTTCAGCTTCTCGGTTGTAATTGAAAGTACCGCAAACTTCCAGGAAGTTGCTGATGTGGGCATTAGGATCTTCAGTTGCATTCCCTCCAAACTGTACTGATTGTTGTATCATCTGAATGCAAGTTTTGATGTCACCTGCATTTGCTGGTAAGGGAGGAAGTACAATACATGAAATGAGTCTGTCAACCACCGGAATTGTTCTGTCTCGAATAGGAATTGGTGGTGCAACTTGCAAAGGTTCAGGTTCCATGTTAATAATTGCTTCTTGGCCTTGTCGCCTTTCTCTTCTCAATTGTCTGATGGTTCTTTCAATTTCTGGGTCAAGCGGTTGTAGTTCAAAGCTTCTGGTTCGTCTCATTAAGATTGTGATAACCTGAAACACAATAAAACGAAAGTAATAAGTAAAAAGGAAAAATTAGACACAAGTAACGTATCTAACCTTTAAACTAATAGTAAAAGATAAAGAAGTCCCCGGCAACGGCGCCAAAAACTTGACCGGCGTAATCACACACGTTAAACGCAAGCGCACGTATCGTTCAAGTAGTATAAAAAGATATCGATCCCACGAGGACTTATTACCTATTCTATTAATTTTATGAGGTTAAGTGATTACTGATATCTAACAAATTGTTTGATTAAAATGACGATGATTCTAAATTTAAAACAAGTAAAAGAAATTTGAGAATAGATTAATGAGAATTAAGACTATCTAGGGTTGTGAATTCTTCCAATATTAATTAAAAGATGAAGTAGTTAAATCATAGTTGGGTAAAATATTAAATTATTAATCTGGAATACTAAATTATGTAAAAGCCTCTTCCGATGGTCATTTACAAATACCTAGAATAATCAAATTGAATCATATGTCTATGTCAATTAAATTACCTAGATTCATTAAGATTGAATTCCAATTATTGATTACCCCCACCGCCCAACAGGTATATTTCTATCCTGTAAGGAAATCTATTAAAGGTTTATCTATCCTTAAAGAAGATCGTGGGTTGTTGAGTATAAGGTCTTAAACTTAAAATCCCTATGTCTAGTTCATTTTAAGTTTAACTAATCAATTTTATTAATGGCCAGTTAATAAAAAGGCTTTAAGATTATGACTCAACAAATAATTCTTTAATTACCCAAACTGTAATCTAACCCTTTATAAACTGGTGATATTAGATTTTATCACAACCCTAGATATTTAACTTAGTTACAACACATAACTAAAACTGATAAAAACTTAAAAGACATAAATAGAAATTGCTGAAAAGTATTTGTAAAGTAGTAATTTGCAAAGAAACGAAAAGAAATGCTAAGGCAAAAGGAATCAACTTCTACTATTTACTATTTAGATATCTCCCAATAAAATGATATATAAACTTGTGATTATTTCCAACCAGCCATATAGGCGGTAACCTGATTAAGTCAATTTAAGTAAACCAGCCATAAAGGCGGAACCAAAGTAACCAGCCATAAAGGCGGAACCAAAATAACCAGCCATAAAGGCGGAAAAGGAATTTTATTACCAACCGACCAATCTGGCGGTATCCTGATTAATTCATTTTTTAAATAGTAAATATATTATTTTTAAGGGAGATTAATCTAAATAGTAAAAGTAAAAGTATTACCTTATTACCTCAGCATAGATAAGTTACCCCATATAGATGGATAGAATTACTACTACAAAGCGTAAATAAAACTGAATAAAAGAAGAAAATATGAAGAACTCTCAATTTATTATAAGGATTTCAGAGGAAGAGGTACATTTGAAACTAAAAATTCGAAATCTATTTATAGGCAAAAAAATCTAATTTTTTATTATTATTTTTCTGATTTTTATTACTTTATTATTTTATTATTTTATTATTATTTTTTTGGATCGCTGAATTTTCGACACGTGTCATGGTGTGCTAAAAATGACGGCTCGTTGAATCTTCGACATGTGGCATGGTGGTGCAATTACCAAAATACCCTCGGTGTCGGGACGCCCAAAATTACCAAAATACCCTTTTTGGCCAAATTTCACAATTTTGCTCCAAATCACCTCCAGAATATCTTGAAACTTTATTTTGGTGTCGGGATGCCCAAAATTACCAAAATTTGTGTCGGGACGTCCAAAATGACCAAAATACCCTTTTTGCCAAATTTCACCAAATTTCACAGTTTTGCTCCAAATCACCTCTAAAATGTCCTGAATCTTTATTTATCTGCAAAATAACACAAAACACATCAAAATATTCACAAAACTCAAGAAACTATACAAAATATCAAGTTAAATGAGTGGGAAATAGTGATACATTTATCACTCATCACTGTGGTCGGGTAAGTTCTACGTGTTTTGTGCTTTTGACCCTACTGTACCGGTGTATTGAGTATGTCCCCGGGAGTTTGAATACGGTTTCCAAATTTATATATTATTTTTTTTTTATTTTGAGAGTGGGTGAAAATTTTGAAAAGAAAGTTTTTATTTATATTCGGGACATCTGTTCTTCTTACAAAACTCGCTGCGGTTCATTTTGGAGAGGGGTTTGTATTGACTTTATGTCCTTGTCGGGTTGCTGCAAAAGAAAAGAAGGAAGGGAGAATTTACTGAAAGTATTTTCTCAACATCTCGGCGTTCCATGGTTTTTTTAATCTTGTGCCGTCCAGCTTTTCTAAGACGTAAGCTCCTGGCCTTACCACCTCTGTGATTTTGTAGGGCCCTTCCCACTTGGCACCTAACGAGCCCTCCTCTGGTCGTCAGGTGTTTAAGGTGACCCTTCTCAATACTAAGTCGCCCGGGAGGAAGGAGCGGGTTCGAACTCTTCTGTTGTAGAAGCAAGTCATTCTTTGTTGGTAGACGACCGCTTTCATAGCTGACTTCTCTCTCCTTTCCTCGATCAGGTCGAGGTGGTTTTTGATAAATTCTTCATTCTGCTCATTCCCAAAGTGGCAGACCCTGTGAGTTGCTACCCCTATTTCTGCTGGAATGACGGCCTCACATCCGTATGATAGGGAAAACGGTGTCTCCCATGTGGAATCTTTATAGGTCGTCCGATGTGCCCATAGTACTTCTGGTAATTCTTCGACCCATAAGTCCTTGCATGATCCGAGCCGAGTTTTAAGGTTTGCCTTGATGGTTTTGTTTGTTGCCTCAACCTGTCCGTTTGACTTGGGATGGGCTGGCGCGGCGAATTTTAGAGCGATCTGGAGGTCTTCACAGAGCTTTCTGAATCCCTTGCTATCGAACTGTTTTCCGTTGTCAGTGATAATTGCTCGGGGAATTTCGAACCTGCAGATAATATTCTTCTTTAAAAACTCTGTGGCCTTCTTTTCTGTGATGGTGGATAGTGGCTCGGCTTCTACCCATTTTGTGGAATAGTCTATGGCTACGATTGCATATTTTGCCTACCCTCGCCCTTTTGGCATTGGTCCTACGATATCTAGCCCCCACTGCGCGAATGGCCAGGGGCTGGACAGGGTGGTTAATTGCTCTGCCGGTTGATGGTGGAGGTTGGCATTTTTCTGACAACCTTCGCATTTCTGAGCTACCCTCACACCGTCATGATGCATGGTCGGCCAGTAAAATCCTTGTCTTAAGGCTTTAAAGGCAATTGATCTTCCTCCGGCGTGATTTCCACAGATGCCCGCGTGAATTTCCCTGAGCACATAATCTGTTTTCTCTTCTGTTAAACATCTCAGGAGGGGTACGGTGTAGCCTCTCCGGTAGAGCACCCCTTCGATCAGGGAAACCTTGGTGCTCTTTAATTTTAGCTTCTTGGCCTCCTTTTTGTCTTTAGGGGTTTCCCCTGTTTCCAGGTATCTCCTAATCGGTTGCATCCATGAGTTTTTGCCTTCCTCTTCTACTATATCTACCTCCAGCTCCCCTATGCTTCTTTCTTGGAGGCATATGAGAGGGATTATTCTGGGGTCCTCGGTCTTCATTGAGGATGCGAGCCGGGCCAGGGAGTCCGCTTCACAGTTGTCTTCTCGTCCGATTTGTTTGAAGCGTACGTTCCCCATTTTCTCCATCAACTTTTTTACTACGGCCAAGTAGGCTATCATAGTCGGCTCCATGGCCTGAAATTCTCCATTTAGTTGTTGAATGGCTAGCTGAGAGTCACTCCTTACTACTACATCGTGGACTCCCACCACCGTGCATAGCCTCAATCCGGCCAAGATTGCTTCGTATTCGGCTTCATTGTTTGTGGCTTTGAAGGCAAATTTCAAGGCAAACAACACTTCTTCCCCTTCACTATTTTTTAGTGTGATTCCTGCCCCATTGCCCTGTGAGCTAGCAGACCCGTCCACTGACATTTCCCATTTTCTTTCCTCCGTAGTCAATATTTGGGGTTCCGCGAGTTCCGCAACAAAATCTGCCAAGGCCTGCCCTTTTATTGCTACCTTTGGGAGGTAGGAAATGTCATGCTCGCTTAGCTCCACCGACCATTTCATTAGCCTTCCCGAGGCTTCTGGTTTTTGCAAGATCTGCCGCAGGGGGTAATTGGTGTAAACTCCGATAGGGTGGGCCTGGAAGTAAGGTCGTAATTTACGTGCTGCAGTGATCAAGGATAGGGCGACTAGTTCATGCACGGGATACCGGGTCTCTGCATCCAATAGAGCTTTGCTGACATAGTATACTGGTCTCTGGACATGGTCGGCCTCTTGCACCAGTACCGAACTTACTGCGTGTTTTGAAACTGCCAAGTACAAGTATAACGTCTCTCCTGTGAGAGGTTTAGCCAGGAGTGAGGGCTGTGCTAGATATTGTTTTAGCTGCTGGAAGGCCTCCTCGCATTCCGGCGCCCAGTCGATCCCCTTTTGGGCCTTCTTGATGACTTTGAAGAATGGGTGGCATTTGTCGGTTGCTCGAGAGATAAATCAGTTGAGCGCGGCGACCCTGCCTGTTAGACCTTGCACCTCTTTAATTGTTCTGGGGGATTTTAAATCTAGCACGGCTTGTATCTTCTGGGGGTTGGTTTCTATGCCTCGGGAACTCACCATGTAGCCTAGAAATTTTCCTGAGGCCACTCTGAATGCACACTTCTCTGGATTGAGTTTTAAATTGTTTTTCTCAGCAATTCGAAGGTTTTCTTTAGGTCAGTTACGTGACCTCTTGGTTCTCTTGACATTGTTATCATGTCGTCCACATATACCAACATTGAAGTGCCGATGAGTGGTTTGAAAATTTTGTTTACCAACCTTTGAAAAGTTTCCCCTGCGTTCTTCAGTCCGAATGGCATTACTTTGTAGCAGTACATTCCTTATCGGTGATAAAAGTGGTTTTCTCCTCGTCTGCAGGATGCATCCTGACCTGATTGTACCCTGAGAAGGCATCCATGAAGCTTAGCAGTCCTTGGCAGGCTGTTGCGTCTACCAATTGATCCACATTCGGTAGAGGAAAGCTGTCTTTTGGACATGCTTTATTAAGGTCGGTGAAATCTACGCACATCCTTCATTTTCCATTGGACTTCTTCACTAACACCACGTTTGACACCTATTCTGGGTACTTGACTTCTCTGATGAAGCCAGCTTTTAACACTTTTTCCACTTCGGACGCCACCGCTCTGCACCGTTCTTGATTAAAGATTCTTCTCTTCTGTTTGATCGGTTTGTGTGACGGGTTTACTGCCAAGCGGTGACTGATGAACTTTGGGTCAATCCCGGGCATGTCATTGTGTCCCAACGCGAAGATGTCGGGGTACTCCCGTAGACATTCTAGCAGGCCCTTTTTTAGGGTTTCGTCCAAGTTCCCCCCTATCTTTAAGCTTTTTTTCGGTCTGAACAGTCTTATTTCTTCTAACTATTCAGCTGTTCCTAGCCGGGCAACTTTATCCGGGCGAGGACCCGGGTCCTTCCTTGGGTTTTCTTCGTCTTCCCCCATCTGCCTCTTCCTGATGCTTTCTTCGATGCAGAGGGTTTCTTGTGAGAGAGTGGCGAAACAACTACGGGCTATCTTCTGACTTCCGCATATGATTCTGATCCCTTCCCGGGTGGGAATTTAAGTTTTAAGTAATAACAGGACATCGCAGCCTTTGTTTTCATCATAAAAGGCCGGCCGACAATGACTTGGTAATTGCTCAGGCAGTCCACCACGTGAAGTTTACCATAACTGTCTGGGTCCTGGGGTGAGTTTCGATGGTTGTTGCCAGTTGTATTCTCCCCAGCGGGATGACCGTTGAGCCTCCAAAACCGTACAGGGGGTGCCGTCATTAGTTAGGGTTACGTACTCCACTCCCAGGATTTCTAAAGCTTCTTTGGAGATTATGTCTACCGCGCTTCCGGGATCTACCAGGATTCTATCTACCTATGTGCCGCTGATTGTAGCTTTGATTATTAGTGCATCGTCATGGGGGAAACTCACCCCTCGAGCATCCTCGTCGGTGAACATTATGGGTACCGACCGACTTTCTCGTGGTACTGTGGACCTTTCCGTTTCCAGCACCTCTGTCCCCTGTATTCGGCTATAGCTTTTTCTTGACCGGTTAGAGTCTCCGGCCAGTGTTTTCCCTCCTGCGATGACGTTCACCTGTCGGTTTCGTGCCCTCTGTCTGGCTGACATGGGCTCATGGTCGATATAACTATTTAGATACCCATTTCGGGCTAGGTCCTCCATCTGTTCCTTCAGATCCTTGCATTCGTCCGTTGCAGTGTGCCCTCTCAGATTATGATGTACGCCGTAAGACTTCTTGTTCCTTTTATCCGGGGGGAATCTCCTGAGGTCGAGTTCTATCAAGAGCCATTTTTCCTGTATCTCCATGATGATTTGCCCCGGTGGTTTGCTCAGGGGAATATACGCTTATTCTCGGACTACATGATTCACCTGGGTCGCGGCCCCTCTTTCCTGATATCTTCGAGGCATTGGTTTGAATTCTTTGGGTCTCGGATTGAATTTTTGGAATTCTCTCCGGTCGTCGGGGGCCTCTGTTCTTGTTGTTCTTTCTCGAATGGCCATCCCCATTCGGGAGATCTTTTCTTCGCTTTCTAACAAGACAAATTTCCGGGCTACCTCTAGAGCGGTAGCATAATCTGGTGTGTCCTGGATTCTTAGGTGAGTCCATAACTTCCCGACATTTAGGGCTCCTTTAAAATTTCCAGGGCCTCTTGGGACTCGTACCCTCCGACCTCGAGTACCATATTGTGGTACCTCTCGATGAAAATTTTTAGGGGCTCGTCATCTCCTTGCTTTATAAGCCTCAATTCTCCAATCGTCTTCTTGGGGATGCAGGCCCCTTTAAAGTGTCGAACGAACGACCTTTTAAGCTGTGTGAAGCTTCTGATGCTCACCGGGGCCAGACTTCTATACCATAGGATGGCGGGTCCACCCAAAGTTAGGGGGAACACTTTGTAGATGGCATCTCCTACCACTCTCTGGACTTCCATCAACAGGACAAAGCTTTCAATGTGGGATTTCGGGTCAGAGTGGCCTTTGTAAGGTGCCATGGTCGGCATGTTGAATCGCCTTGGGAATTTTGACGACTTTATTTCTTCCGTGAGGGGAGATTCCTCCTCACCGTCTCGGGCATCACTTACATCAGTCTTGAGGCCTACCCCCCACCTGGTCATCTCATTTTTTAACCAAGACTTTATCTCACTGGTTGTGCCGCCATGTCGTCTTCTGTACCCCTCTGTGCGTCCATTGCCTCGGATGAGGCGTTCCTCATGCCTTGAAATTTTTCGCACATCATCGCTATGCTCCATGTCTTCTCTTCTGGAGTCGCGGAGACTATCGTAGGAGGGATCTGGTGATTGTCTTCCTTCTTCTTCTTCCCATGTGTCCTCTGTTTATGAATCTTTTTCTACAACCACATATTTATCCCATAGGGGCCCCTCCTCATGGGTCCATCGTCTTCACTTGTATCTACCACTCTTTTCCCTTCTGCTTCTTCTGCTTTTTCACTTCTTCTTCGACTGGTTCCGACTTCGGGTCTCTCGTTGTTCGTTCCCTCCATTCTCTCCAGCCCATCCACCATGGATTTCATGCTATCTTCCATTTTTTTATTCAGTCTGTTCCTGGACTCCCCGAAGATTGATGATTTCCGCCTTCTGCCATTGTCTTTCTCGCGAATTACTTTTTGTTGAGTTCCCCACAGACGGCGCCAACTGTTGACGGTGGATTTTGGTCTCAGGGTAATATGGGAATATCATCACTCCCGAAGTAATCCTCCTTCAATAGTGAATTTGTTTGGTTATGGGGGAAACCAAAAGCAAACTTAGCATAAGGTAGATAATGCGCCAATCAAACAAGGAGATTTAACGTGGTTCGGCGGATTTTGATCCAACCTACGTCCACGGACACAACAGGACTATACTTTTATTGCTGAAAACACGCTTCTCAGCCCTGCTTCTTCTTCTTTTTTTTACAAGTCTGATGGTAATGATTCTGATGCCTCTTACACATACTCTACCCTTCTATTTATAATAGTGAAGAAATCAGATTCCTTTTAGTATGAGGATTCCTAGTTGAAACAATCTCCTTGTCCCACAAGGATTCCTAATTAAATCTACCTCTACTTCCTTTATCCTTCTAGGACACTGGTTTCATCAGTATCTCTTATGAAGGTAGGACTGTCTTCTTATCCGCAAGAATAGGGTGTCATCTTCCGGAGCATATCTCGCCATCTGGTCGGTCTTCATGAGGTCGGTCATGATAGTCCTTTGAACTGAGAATGCTATTGTCGATCTGATAAGGCTCGGTCATTTGAACCAAAGTGCTTGGTTACCAATCATAAAGTGGTCGGCCACTCACTCATGTGGTCGGGTCGGTATTAATGATCTTGACCAAGAAGAAAACTACCATTTTGCCCATGTCGTGCTACTTTAAATACCATAGTGCCTGAAAACACCGTCAACACATGTGAATAATATACTTAATAATTCCTAATACATTATTTAATTAATTAATTAATTAACACTTTAATTAATTAAGCCATTTAATCAAATATATAATGTATTTCTACATTTATAATAAATGTTAAAAT